>JAQGAD010001843.1:0-16626 GCA_034696625.1 Isotomurus palustris | reverse complement strand
TCAGTTTTAATTTCAACTGAGTTGATGCGATTAGATTCGCAGAGACAGAACCGTTTTGAAATGATGGCAAGAAGAGAGTCAGGGTGCGACTTTTGTTTTCACGCTGAGATGGATTTGGTTGAATGAAAATACACCAATGCCATTGTCACTCGTTGTTACGAGTTGTTCACTTTCTTAATGTGCCTTTTGTCAGTGTACAAAAGAATGCTTAGTTCCAGTAGTTGGGCTCAATGATATCTTTGCAAGGACAATATGATGCGTTACTAATCCTGAAATCTTGAACTTCATGCGCTAAAATGCAATACTTGCTTAGGCCCCATTTCTAGTGAATTTTGTTTGCTACCTGTGCACACAAAATATTTCAGAATTTATTTTTACTAACACAAAAGATCATTTTTATTGAGTCAGTAGTAGTCAATTTAAATTCGTGTTTAAATGCAGAAACTTTTAATTCCAGAAACTTAAATCTTTCGGTGGGTGCACGAAATATTATTACTTATTGTAGATCGATGTTGCAAGTCTGAGAAGTCTGACAATTGATGTGTATTTGGATTTCAGGTTGAAAACTCTAAACCTGAGTAAGAACTTCATAGAATATATGCCCAACTTGGGAAAGAAATGTTCCATACAGGAGTTGTACTTAAGTCGGAATCGATTGCAAGATTCTGATGAAAAAGATGCGCTGGACTTCCTGTCAGAATGTTCACAGTTGAGGAGACTCTACTTGGCTTTCAATAAAATTGAGCATATTAATGAAAGGTAAAGAATTACGGTTTAAAATATGAATTTAGTGCTTCAAATAATTATTCCTACTAATTGGCATGTTTATCTGCAGATGCATAGCATCGTGGAAGAATCTGGAGGAGCTGATTCTGTGTGGAAATAGAATCAGATCGCTTCCCAGCAAGATTTCCAACCTCACAAACCTCCGTGTACTTCGTGTTCATTCTAATAGTCTTGAAACAGCTCCTAACTTTACCAAAATGCCAGCCTTGAAAGTAGTGGACTTATCGCACAACAGTTTGAGGAAGATTAATTTGGATCATTTGATATCCGGGGCCAATCTCACTTACCTTGATATTTCGTGTAATGAGCGACTGAGTCTCAGTCCCGAGAAACTCAGCAGCCAACATCAACGGTAAGGCTTGCACGCTATTGATATGTTAATTAAATCAAAAATTTATATGCACAGTCGATAGATAAGCCGATCGTCTTCTTAAATGAATAGTTTCTTTTGCAGGCGACCTATGAACCTGGTGGAAGTTTCGCATCCAAGGAAGCCAGGAGTAATGAAGCAAAATGAAGTCCGAGATTTCCCAGCAAACCCCCCCTGGGAATTAGGGTTCTCTGAGCTTCCAGACAGAAATCAAACACTGAGTGTCAGCCAATACAGAGACGTCAACCTTTCCAACGGAAAGGAAGCTCTTTTCGGTCTCTTCGACGGAGGAGATGGGAATCCAGCCCCAAAGTACATTTCCAAGTCCATTGCTAAGATATACGCTGAAGAAAAGAATATCGAAGAGACTCATGGGTTCTCTTTGAAATACACTCTTCTCAATGCCATGAAGTAAGTTGGTATAGAATGTTAGTCTTAATCTTTACTCCAGCAAAGTTTTAATTTAACTTGTACGTTTCTCAGGTCAATAAGACAGCAAGGTTACAACCGACCTCTTCAAGGAATCTTATGTCTCCTCTCTACTCACGAAGACAATCACTACCCAGGAAAACAGTCTTTCTACCTGAATTTAGCAATGGTTGGAGGAATCCGTTGTCTCCTTGTGGAGTCAGGGAAGAAGATAACACGCCTCACGGATATCACTGAAATGGGAGTCGACAGCAAACATCCCTCAGAGGATGGAAGTGATCCCCCGAGTTTCGACAACAACAGTGAAACAAGTTCAAACAAGTCGAGCAGTGGAACAAGTGGAAACAACTTAAATGGAAATATTCCAGATCCAAAAGTCCTGTCGATTCCTCTCACGACCGCTGCTGAGTTTCTAATAATCGGAAACCAAAGTGTGTGGAATTACGTGAACGAACCCGAACTAGTTGAAGAACTCGAGTCTAATCGCCAGCTGAAAAGTGTTCTAATTGCCAAGAGGGTTGCAGACATGGCCCAAAGTCACACGTGCAAGCAAAGCATAAGTCTAATCATAGTGAAATTCAAGTGGCAAAATCACCAAAACCCTGGAGGAAATCGATCCACCGTACTGGGATCCTCCAGAGACAAAATCAAAGCAAAAACTTCTGGGGGAGAATTTGGACCTCTCAGCTATTACAGTGGGTCCTCTGAGTACTCCGAAGGTTCGAATCCTCTAATTTCTGTTGTTACTCCAGATAGCGCAATCGACACTGACAGATCTTCTGGAACAGGAAGTGTAGGAAGCACTCCGGGCTCTGCGAAGACCAACTCCTCCAACCGGAGTGTCCCAGTCAACCACAATCTGAACAACCAGTCTTCCCGAAATTGGACAGACCCTAATTCTTCCCGTTTCCACAAAGAGGAAAAGGAAGATAACACAACTCCCCGGGCATCCAGAGCCAGCACAGCTCACCTCTCCAGCTCAAAATCTCAGCCTGAAATCGACCCTCGACTTCCTTCCAACATGGTTGATATTTGCACAAACGACCGCGGAGATGAAGAGGAAGTGGCGTCTATTGCAAACACATCAATTTCTCAAATGTCAGTGGAGCAGTTTAAGTGTTGGGAGTACATGTTGGAGCAGAATACAAAAATGCTGTTTAAGAAGGAACTGGACACTCTCTCCAAAGGAGTTTTCCAGAGGAATCAAAAGCTTAGGAAGTCTGTGCATTTCCCATACCAGCAGACGCAAGAGAGTGTCTTAGTAGAGAACAGTAGTAGTTTCAAGCAGAGTCATAAATCAGCGCATAATTTGACATCTGCTGGGTCCCAAAATGCTCGATATTTCACTCCAGGATTTTACACTCTGAGTAAAGCTAAATCCCTGTCTCATTTGTTTGCTGCTGACCCTCCTCCTCCGAAGATGATGTTGGGTGCAGAGCCTGTTCTTCGAAGTGTGAGCAACAAGTCCAAATCCGCCTTGCAACCGTTGAATTCAAATGTAGGAATGAGTTCAAACGCCCCCTTAGGATTCTTAGGAAGCGTCCGTTCCTCAGCTAAACGAGCCATTCTAGGCGGACCCAATGCTGCGTATTTCAGCAGCTCTCAAAGACAGGCAAACGCAGCACCACCTCCAACCCAAAAGTATTACGAGAATCCGGAAATTCAAGAAGTCAGAAATTTTGACTCCATCGAACACGACAGTAGACTCAAGAAGTATTGGGAAAACAAAGTCACCGAGTTGTGAAGCCTACGCTATAAATCAAATAATATTCTAATAGTGTGTGCCGGTGCCTGTGGATTTATTCGGAATATTCAGATTCCTCCCAAGTTCCCAACCAGTCGATTCTATGAATTCTAAAGGATTTTCGTTCGTAGAATTATTTGCCAAACATTTCGTTGAAATAAAATACTTGAATGCTGATTTGTAGCGAAAACAGAGACTGTGTAACACACAGGATAAGACCACAATTTATTCCATTATCAATTAGGGACGCTAATGTAGGACGATGATGATCTAATGCTCAGTCATACTAAAAAGATCCAGCTTCTATAATCTATTGAAGCTAGTTTATAGTAGTGGATGCCTATGTGCAAGGAAACGGTTAAAAATGTGGAACAGCAACACAGTAACCAGTCTTCATTGTCATTGTGGCTTACACTATGACCGTCAACCTTCACCATACTATTATGAAGTTCATCATCTGCATTTCTCCTCTGCACAACAACTACTAATGATATGCATACAGATGAGGTAAATTGACGATGCGGTTGTCTCAGAGAACATTTAATAGGAATTGTTTATTGCGGAGGTTTCATTTAGTGCCATGCGAAAGAGAATTAAACAGGCTTTCCTCATCACTTTAAGCCCCATACAAAGACAAGTCATATTCATAATTTGCAACAGATAATATGAAATTATGACTTGAAGTTTTTAGACTCGTACAAGCATTTACTTAATTACTAACTATGCAATAAAACGATAATTATGATAATTTCTCTTGAATCTGTCCGTAGACACGTTTTAACATAACTGTCTAGCTGCATTTTCGAATCTTAACCAACTAGCTTGACCACCTTGTGAAGATGGGGATCACAATGATCGCATGCACTACGGAATGCGGACTGCAGACGAACCTTAAATAATTCTCTTCTCAGACTTGAGGTTTTCGTGCAGTATTGGGTGTGTGTGAGAGATTTGCTAATATCTACATGGGCTGTAACCACATTCGACATCAAAATGTAATTCCACTTACAACTTACGACAACTGTGGGATCAAAAACTCTACGAGTGGTTTAGCGAAAGACCTGAAGACTTAAGCTTAAGACTTATTGGTAGCTCGCCTACCGTCTTCAATCTTAATGTACACATTCACATCATCATCAACATTATTACATCCCCTTCTTTCCTTTTCCTGTTCACGTTCACATTTAATGAACTTTTCTCGTCGGACTGGTGATCGCTTTTTGGAAAATAATTGTACGTTTCTTTATTAAATCGAATTCAAATTACACCTTCCCGATGTATCGTCGTTCACATCCTGTTCATATAATAACTCGGATTCACGATACACAACTCTCCACCTTCTCCTCATGCTATTATTCGTAATATGCATATGAATGCATCTACACTACACATCAATTGTTCATTCATCTCTTATCTCCTCAAGGATAAATAGGGCAAGCCGCCCTCAGATAAATCTTTTATTAAATGCGAATGAAAGAAGGTCTTTTACTGCACAGTCCATCGATGTGTACCTTCAATCAGTTTACAAGCAACCCCGTAAGCTTTCATTATTGACATCACATGCAAATTACTCTGATAAACTCATTGGCTACGTGTACAAGCGAGCAACTCAAAATAATAGATGGACATTTGATTTTCAGAAGGCTGACAGATTAATCTATTGTGTTCTGAAGGAATGGAGAGAAGCTATAATATTTTATTATAGACGAGGTCTTAGAGGAAATCTCTCAGATGAAATCTCAACTAATCTGACGTCTGTAGTAATAAGACCTACTTTACTCTCACTCGTCTCACGGGGCGAATAAAATGGCAATTATGGAAGTTTCTGTAGTGAGCTTCTCCAACTTCTCTCTCAGATGTCATTTGATACGATTAATGGATTTAACTCTGAATGCAGTCGTAGGCACAATAGAAGCAATAATAGTTTTCACAATGGGCTTAATTATTAAAGTGGTTAGGTAGGCCCAAGCCATCCTCGGAATACAAATTCGCCCTCCTCAACGATGATAACGGAGTGTGGGACACACCAGAACAAGAACCACCTTCGCAGAAAGTATCAAGTATCTCGTAGTCCCGTTGGATGTGTCAACAAATAATTATAAAATGATTTTTATGAGCTTCGCATTATCTCCCTCATTTGTTCTTTACATCTTCTTCACCATCAAAGCAAAAAAAGAGATCCGATTGACTTCTGTCCAAAGTAAAAAAGGCAATCTCATCTCACACTTCTCACACTCTCTCGGTGAGTATCCTCCACTCGACCGCTAGCCTTATTCGTTCCTCACCAATTAACACGTCCATGAATACAGTTTTACTAAATTGAAAAGGCAAACTCTTTACTTTATGCTTTGAACCCACAAGAGTTCATGAATGTGTGTGGACATGCATACGCTATTAAAACTAATATCGCATGCTCACCGAGATCTGAGAACCAAATTCCAACATTCGATACCACATAATCCCTACGTGTTCATCAAATAGCATTTAAATGAGGGAAAATGATACTCTCTCTCTCTCTCGCCAATTGCACTAAAGTCTTAAAGTATGTTAGGCAGCAGCATAAATACTTCAAGTGATCAAGTGGAGAGAATGCAAAGTTTGCCAAAAATGTAGGCAGTAGGCACACAACTAAATGCCAAGTGTAGGTTCCTCTCGGATGAATTACGACTGCTGAACACCTTTAAGACTCCAAGCACTAAATCTGTGATGGTAACAAAGTATCTTGTTTTTTACTCGGAGGAATGCGACAAGATAAATCCAAGTAAAAACTATTATTGCTCGTACAGATAGTCAACATATTTTTTCATTTTGTGTGTCGTGTCTGTATTGAATGGAGGAAGAAGAAGAAGAAGGAGATAAACGACGGGCTTGGTGCATACACCTTGCACAAGGAATTATAAGGCTGCAAGGCATTTGTAAATTAATTCCGTCTACGTACACCGCGGTTCTTGCAGTCTCTTATTCTGTCCTTCTATCAGAATAAGGATCTTTGATGGAACTCTCAATCTACCCAAGTTGATCCTTCGTCCATCGTGTGTCTTAGTCTTGAGTCTTGATGGCTTGTCTCTCCAATATGCTAGAATCTATCTATTCAATTCTATTCTATAAAGTTAGTGATGGGAGATTCATATAGAGGCGATAGGTGTAGAGGTAGGGCGAACAATTAAATAGCTTTCCTGTAGCATCATCTCTCGTAGTAGTACCCGAGATGGTGATCTCGCCTTGTATTAAAAAGAGGTCCGAGGGACTTTCCTGAGATTAATCAGCGATCTCACCTGTACACACGAGGTTTGGGGTGTCGGATGGGTCCGTTATTATTCCCATGAGGTCATCGAACTGGGTCATCTCATATCTCTGAGTGCTTAATGTGTCAAAGAGGCTAACTTAACTTACCTAGCCCAGCTACAATTCACCAAACAACGAAGAAGCCTTCGTACTGCGAATGCGAATCGATCCAACTTGACCAACAACAAGCCGGACATTCAACAAACATGTTTTCTCTCTCCTACAGATGAATATTAATCAATGATGCATCTCTACGCTCAAACTAAAAGGAAGAAGGTAGTTTCTGATGATGATGATGATGATCCCTCGACCAAACTGAAGAGTGACTCTCATCATCTTACTATTAGATGAGACTCCAATTTGAATGGCTGCAACCTTCCTTAAACATTAAACACACTGCACATCCCAAAGGTTGTGTGGTTCCAGGACGTGTTTCGTGTAGAGACCGCTATCATTTTGGCTTCTTCTCGTCTGCAAGATGAGCTCAGATCAGAAACAACCACAAATTGTGTGTACATCACACAGATACATATTAAGATGAAATTGAATTGGCCATTGCATACTTAATACAGGTTGTGTGTATGTGTGTGTGTAGAATTGTGTGATGGTTAAAAAAGTGTAAAAAGCCAGTCGCACTACAACAGTGAGACGATTGTGGATTGTCGAATGGCTATGCAAGATTAGGTACACAATGGGTACACAACTTCTTAACCAGCTTATGTTATAATACAAATAAAAGCGTCCTGTAGCCTACAGCAATACTTGCTTCTTTTTAACCTAGGCTTTCCTTAAGCCTCTCTCTCTCTCTCTCGCCTATATAAAAAGCAGATGTATAATGTTATATGTACGTGTATGGTTGGAGTATGCAGAACATTTGGCTCTCGTGAGTACAGGTAACCAATAATGAGGAGGTCCATCCTAAAGCTCCTACCTTCTCTCTCTCTCGTAAAGAATTATGTCTTTTGTTTCGCCTGATATCTTACACTATCTCTCAGAATTAAGAAGAGGTTTGCCAGTTGATTTGATTTGGTTTGCTGCTTGACACGCACTTTGTCTGCTTCTTGTTGACATTATTATTCCTGTCATATAAATATATCCTCGATTTCTGATTCAAGAAGGTGGAAGGGTGGCCTGTGTTTGGAGAAAGCACTCGACAGAGTGGGCAGAGGTGACACTTGTCACTCACAACTCATCTGCGTATATCTTTCCATTGTTATTTCATCGCTGAAGATTTTTTGTCTTTCCTCATTACAATTTATACAACAAACTACAAACTACTCTCCCCAACTTGATCTTCTACAATGAACTGAGTTTTTCCAGTTGAAAGTTGAGTGGAACCTGAGCTACTGCAGACAAACTAAACCACTTCACTCGGCATAAAAGCCAACGGACGAATGTCTCCAGCATGTGTAAGTGCATATAAGAAGAGAGATCTCATCTTAAGATCTTTCCTCAGAGATCCTCTGGAGGGTACAGAGTGATCTTGTAGTGCACCAGTAGTCACAGTGAGAGACTCCTTTGTCCCGAGTAACTCAGCGTGTCCTTCCATCCAAAAGTACCCACTGAAGGAAAAGTTCAACTTTCTGTTGTTTCAACTTGTTACTTACTGTGATCTAGTATATTAGATCACTTCGTCTAAAGGATAAGATTATTTCAAATGTGTCTACCAACAGCCAACAAAAATACCAACAACCTCTTCTTCATTTCGGTGTTCCAATAGCAGCAAAGTTACTGAAAGCTCTCTCTCTCTCTGCTGTAAAGATTTCGCTGCAACCTTTACTTTTACATGGTTCTTCCATTTAGTCCCGTGGACTATCTTTGGAGTGTTATCAAGTGCAATTTTTCTACAAACTAAAATGCAGTTTAGTAGCTAAATCCACTGTGAGTAATTTAATAGAAGATAACATAAATGGACAGAGGAGAATTTATGACAAGCTACTTCTGGGGTAAGAAGAAGTGTTACGTCAATTATCTCTCTTGTGTATACCACACCGTGACAAGACTCCCAATACGAATTGCGACGAGTTCTCTATTGAATTGCATATACATACATTCCTTTGAATTGCAAAGGTGTGAAGATAGCAATTGTCCTATTGAATACCTGTACAATGCTGAATGAACTACAGTATTAATAATATATCGAGTTGTAGAACAATCGTACGAACAGAAAACAGCAGCATGGAAGTTGAAACGAAACAGCAGGACAGTCACTCACACTTACATCGTCTCTCCCGAGTTTTCACACAACTTAATAATTTAATATCGTCTTGATTTGTAGCAAGTAAGATTTTCACATGAAGTTGCAAAACCATAAATCATTTGTAATAAGAAATGAATGGGCTGTAATTTCCGCGAGTAACTCCTGGTTGACATACTACACAGCAATAAAACACACACACAAGATTGCAGTTTCTGTGCAGTGATCACTCGACTGTGACTGGAGTTGTCGGAGTGTGAAGGAAGAACGAGTGAAATAAGTTTTTATATGTTTTTATGTTTGACATGTGCCACAAGTTGGAGAACTTGATACGTTTTTCTGTATTGACCTGAATCAACAAACCTGTAGGCTCTAAAAACTACCCCTATGAAAGGAATATTTTCAAAATCCGGAAACAAAAAAGAGAATTCCGGTCAAAAAATGGAGCGTCGGAGTTCCCAGCAAAGTCATTCGACGAGTTCAGTCGCCCAGTCAAATGGACGAGGGGTGAATTCCTTCATTCCAACATCTGCAACGTATGGTCACAGCCATTCGAACGGTCATCATCATTCTTCGGCCAAGCAGGTGGCTACAACAGCTCCAATGCATCACCAACCTCCTCCTCACGGGAACTCGCAAATGATCCCGACTGGGAATAATGGAGCACAACAACAAGGAGGAGGACCTCCTCCTCAACTGGCTAGCCATTACTATTCAAACGTGCCTTCCACATTAGGAGCCTCAGTGTCCACACGACAAGAACATCATTACACTAATTATCAACAATCTGTACATCATCACACTCAACAAAGCTCACAAGGATTCCACCAAAGGACACTAACCAAATCGTACTCCTCACATAATAATCAACAATCTCATTATGGAAACACAACGGGACATGTTAATAATAACAATAATCCAAATGTTAATCCCTATTATGGCAATGCATCCAATCTCCCGAATGGGTCGTCTGCAGGATCGGTCTTAATGAATGGCCATCATTTGCAGAGCAGCGAGAAGAATTCACAGTACAATAGTCCCCCATCGCATCACAATCAGGTCCAACACACATACGGCCATCAACAGGTTCACCATCATCAGCAAATTCATCAACTCCAAAATCTGCAAGTTCAGTCTAATCAGAGTAAAATTCATCTTCATCATCAGTTATCTCAATCTCAATACCAAACAAGTACAAATGCAACAAATGTAACGAGTAGCATTGGAGCACCCAATGCAACTGAAGGACTTCCTGCTACTCTCGTCGAGTCGATGAGAACACTTTTCGACATTTTAGACGACACGAAACAAGGAAAGATTCGACTTAGCGATATAGAAACTCGGTGGGAAAATGATTCCAATGGGGGAAACGGTAAAGGCTCTTCGGGAGCTGAGCCTCTGATTAAAATGGGAGTTCTCGAGTATCTCAGGAAAGTCACTCCTTCAGATGGAATGCTCACTTTCGACAGATTCTGCTCAGGGCTGAGATTAGCCCTGCTCACGAATAATGGCGATGCTGGAATGGATTCTAATGTCCAACTCTCTGATAAATATTCTAGTAGTCCTCCTCAACAGTTTTTCCAAGAACACGTGAAGAGTATCACTCAATCGAGTAAGATTCATGCGGCCAATAATCACCATCCTCCTCCGCCCCAAACTTCACAGTTTAATAATACAATTAGCAACAACAGCAGCAATCATGGAAATAAATCGGCTTCAGCAGTGCAGCTACCACATGCAGGACAAAGTAATACGATTCATCGAATGTCGAAAATTCCTAATTTGTCTGCATCGAGGTTGCCTATGCCGAATGGAGGAGTTCCTTCTGGGATTCCTCTATCTCCTCCAAATAGACAGACGAATGGAGGGATTGCTCTTAATTCTGGAAATGGAAATGGAAGTGGAATTCCTAATGGAGGTCTCAAAAATATTCCCAACAACCATCACTCCACGCTGGGAAGTAATACTTCCCGAAGGTATCACACGAATTCAGAACACACGACGATTGCTCTGGTTCATCCGCAGCCCCCTCCAAATCCAAAGCCAACTTCAGGAGGAATAGGTTTAGTCCAGCCTTCGTCTTACAACAATAAGGATTCTTATGGGATTAATGGAAACTTCAAGATGAACTCCAAGCAGAATTCCGGAGCTCATCCTCCTGGAGGATATCAGAACAACAGATTTTCCTCAAGGAACAACAGTTTAGATGATTTGAAAGCCCCAAATGGGGAGCTGATACAGACGAACTCACAAGGACACGGAGAGAGACCTCCATCTGCTCCCATTTTGGACCTCGATGGGAATGATCATCTCGATGAAAACGAGAACTGTGCTCCCCAGAAACGACATCATGTCAGAGAGAGAGCAAAGAGTCAGGAGAGAGATCGCTTAGTAAACGGCCATGGAACGCATTTAAGTAGAGCTGAAGAGAAGTCAAACTTTATTAAATCCAGACAGAGAACGTTAAGCATGCCGCAACTGCAACTTAACAAGTTAAAGCCAAAGTCTGGTGGAGTCAATTTCGACGATACGCCGCAGGAGAAAATAATCTCGCCTCCTTCAGTTGAAACGAATTACCCTAGACCGAGTGCTTTAAAGAGCAGTAGCCATTCTACATCCAAACTGATTTCCAGTGCTAATAATAATTCATCTTCTGCTATTCCTACCATGTCATCCACTCAAAGTCTCAAGTTCTCTAAAGGTGACATTTCGTCTCATGGAACACCGAATTCTAAGGAATCGTATATTTCTAGAGGTTCTGAGAAAGAGAGTCCTGAGAATCTTCCTCCACCTCCTCCAAAGCCACCAAGGAATGCGATGAGTGGTCCAGGACCGCAAGGACCTGTGACCATCTCCACAACTCTGCTCAACAATGCAACGAATGACTCACCTCTGAGTAACAGCAGCTTCGGAAGTTTGCAAACTCAAAGCAGTACAGCTACGATAAGTCCGAGTACAAGTAGCAGTACGGGAGGCGGAAATAAGCCATCGGAGATAAGGACAGTTCTGCACACATGGCAGAAGTCTATGACTGATAAGAAACCTGTTGAACCAAGTCTGAGTGTCACGAGTATTGGTACTAACAGTTCAATTAATACAACCGACACTTCCAAAAGTGCTCCTCCAATCGCAACAGCCACGATGGTTAACAAAGACAAGCCCAATGAAAGCAGCGATGGAAATCGGGTTTCCGGGTAAGTTTGTATTTGTTTAGTAAACTTCTTAGTAATCTAGAAGTTCTTAAATTAAAAAGCTCAGGATAATTAATGAAATAAATAATGCTTTTCCCAGAGATGAAGTTAAGCTGAAGAGTAAATCGAATTTGAAAAGGAAGGACACTGCAAGAAGACATACTGTGCAGTCGGGAATAGACTTTTCAACTTTGAAACGACTTAAGCAGTTAGAACAAGAAAGAGACGTTCTTCAGCAAGGATTTACTTATCTCCAGAAAACTCACGAGTGGTATGTTAAACAATTAGAAGTAGCAGAGGAGAAGATAGGCCTGCTGAACAAGGGTGCTCCTACAGCCGTAAGTAAAAAGCTGGACAAAAGTAAAAGTATTTCATTTGTAAATATTTCATGCGCTTATGCAAATTATTCTGTGTCCAGGATTACTGGAGTGAATCCCACGAAGAAAGATTGAACCTCCTTGGCTGTCGTGTGTCTGAAGTGAACAGTCTTTTGACAGCTTTAATGGATGGCTCATCTCGGCTTCCTCTTCATATGAATTTACAAATTCCATCTCATCTCAGCTTGAGAACAATTACAAGGCTTAAAGATCAAAACCGGCAACTAACACAAGAAGTTAGTGACTATAGTCATCGTGTGACTCAACTCGAAAATGAAAAAGCCATGCTACTTCGACAATTGTTCCATCAGAAGAATAACAACTCTGCTTCAGATGAAACGGTATACATGTAGAAGTAGGTACTATAGATTATATTTATGTTCTCACAGCCTTAGTATATTCTGTTTTTAATTGAACAAAAATACTAAAGGTAAATAATAGCTGGCTGGCAGTGTCGGTCCCTAAAAAGTCACGAATTTAATCGTATTATCATATTGACTTTGGCTCATTTTACTTTAGGACGTATCCTACCACACAATCACTCAAGAAGCTTTATTTTAAAGAATATGGTGTGAAAGGAAAACTGTTTCAAATCCTTAATGATGATTATTTATAGTGTTTCAAGGATTAATTTGTTACTTATTTATGGTTAGTGGCTATATAAGATAATTTGCAGCAAAATGACATGCAATTTTATAGAATATGGAAGAGGATTTGTTACCTGATTCCTTAAACGCTTATGAATCATACGTCGATTATAAAAGTATTTATAGTTGTATTATAATAGTAGAAGAAACAATCTATACGAGAAATATTGACAATCCATTACAATGCAAGTATGTTTTATGGTATTAGAAGAATGCTTAGTGTTCAGTCATCTAGACAGCCATAATTGTTTCAGACTGGGATAATAAATGTTATTTTATTAAGTTGACAATCCAAATTATATCCGTCGAGTTATACAGTAAAAATGGAAATATATTACTTCGAGAACTAAAAATTTCGAGATCTTATTCATATTGTTTACAACACGCGATAATAATTATTTGATACAGACTAGAGCTATTGTTTAGTAAGAAATCATTTCGGAATATGCGACACGAATTCTACAGAGACTCTATTTAGTGCCAAACTGAATAATAAAATACCAAGCAGTTTGGAATAACTTTGAGCTGTGTGCAATTATTGGCTGCTCTACAATTGTATAATAGATTATCAATAATTAGAAGTTTAGCAAAAATGCTTCGAATGCATCACACATGCATTTTCTATTCCAATATTGTTTCTTTATACAGTGTAATATTATAAAATCGTTCATCATACATATTATGTTGCATTCGTATTTTGATTCGATTTAAATTACAAGAAGTCACAAGTGTGCCCATCGACCATTATTTTGAACTGACCAGAGCTCTATACTGTTTAGGTGGAGGAAGTTTGAGTAGAGGAAGATTGTAGAGGAGCTCAAACGTCTCTGTCATAGGAAAGTAAAATTAGATAAAATATATCAGCACTTTTGGAAAGCCATTTTCAAGGTGTAAGGAAAGACAAGGAGTTAATTTTGGCTTGTGAATTACAAGTTAATGTCTGTAGGCTACAATCTGATTATGGACATCACAGTGGATTGGCTTTTAGCAATAATGGTAACAATTGGATAAGTGTGAGAAATGTGTTTACAAGCATTTGAGTTCGTGCCCTTCTGACGCTTCTGGGGGTATTCCAAACGTCAACGTCTTAGGTTTATGAAATGGATACAGAATTCTGAAGATTGGATTTGGTCCCAGCATCTTCGTCAATGTTTCGTATCTTCCGAATCCTTCGTTTCTGTATACACCTCTGTGCTTATCTGCAGAAGTCATACCTTTGGAAGTAAGGTGCACGTAAAATCCGAAGACAGCCCAAGCAGGAAATTGTCCCATAAAGCAGGTCCCTGCGAGCATGTTGAGAATGTTGAATTCGTACACGATGTTGTACAATGGCATCACTATTTTGAAGATGCTCCACCACAACGTGACATCCAAGAAGTACACTTGATGGATCAAATGGATTATTGAGCATGTAGTAGTCCCAAGAGCCAAGTACAAGACCAACGACAGGAAGTTCGCATGATTTTGTTCTCCGATACAAACCATCGTAAGCACGCAGTGATGATCCCTCCGTATAATGCAAGTCTTGCAGTCCGAACAATGCCAAGCTCTAGGAGGCACGAATATTTCACATTCAGCACAGATGTGCCATGGGTCATCTTCTCCAAAAGGTCTGGCCATAAACTGCTGTCCTATATACTTGGTCCGTTCGGTCAACAACCAATCTCCCTCTCCTGCATCACTTTTACAACTTGCTTCCGCACTGAGATCGATTTCAGGGGGAGGAGGTCTGATGATTGGTTGTGGCAGCAACCTATTTCTTATCGACGAGTCACGCTTCCGAATGAGATGTATATTCGACAAGATAGCGACGAACACCCAAGCCCCGTAAACATGAAGCACGATCAACTGCCACTCCGCCAATTCCGCAAAAACAACAGGAGCTACGTAAAACATCCCGATAAAATAGCACCCGAAAACTAAAATGTGCAAGAATGTGAATGAGAAGATGTCTTGAGGTCTTCGTCTGATTACTGTAACGAACAATTAACACGATAATTATCGTTGCTATCCTCATCCCTTGAATCCCTTTACAGGCCAGGGAATAATCCGTCATCAAATTAATATCTCACGTGTGTAAATGCGTTGATACATCTCGCTTAACTTCTCGCTTGACTTCATCCTGCTGCACCGTTTGAAATCGAAAACACCGTTCCCTTCAGTCCAAGCACTTCCACCCAAAGAAAGTTTTCAGCCTTCGGCTATAGAAACTCAATCACCGTCTTCAAATCAAAGTAATTCAAAAATCTATCCCAAATGCATGACTCACCATCCAAAGTATTTTGAATATAAAATCGAAATTTCACCTAGTTGCTGACTGCTGAGGTGACCACTTCCAGAAACAACTCCCTCCCGCTGCTGACTGCTCACTCCACGGCGACTTTCCCTGGCTGAGGAGAAAGTTGAAGTGAGCGAGAATGAAAGTTTGATGAGATTTGAGAGAGAGATTGTCACTTTCCCGCGCTCCTCCAATTTCACCAACACAAACAAAGTTGTTGTTTGTTTACCTGCAACTTCGATTTTGCTGCAGTGGTTAGCCGAGGCTGAGACGCAAAACTTCATGAGCATCACAAAAGTTATCATGGAGATTATCGCCCAACGCGCGGGGCACGGCATCCTACGACGCTGAATGACGTCACTCCTTCCACCGGTTTGTCGTGTTGTTGTAGGCCTGGGATTCGGAGGGGTGAAAGGTCCAGGTGTTTCTTCCTTTCTTCTCGTCAAGGTCAGTGAAAGTTACGGGGAAAGTGATATGAATTTATGCCTACTTCCAATGGGCGATGCTTTTAGAAATGTTTTAAATGTGACTTTTTGTTTGTTTACAGCCGCAACTTAATGGAAATACTAATAGTGGAGTAGTTTTTGGTTCAGTGGATGTGTTTGTTCGAAGAAGCAGTGGAATTGGAAGTAGAGAATTTTTGTCGGTGAACTTGTCAGAGCAGTGTATGCACCAAGCATTGAAGAAAATGCCGAATAGGTGGTTTACTAATCCTTACGAGGATTATGATGAAGCTATGGGGAAAGTGGGGGTTAATCCAGATGCACCTGCAGTCAAGACGTACGCGTTGCAGTTGATGGAGAATGTGTTTGCGAAAGGCAGTGAAGACGGAGATGGTGGGTTGTATGTGGGAGCTGTGGGATGTACTTATATGTACTTACATGTCGCCAAAGGGTTGACGACAGAGGAACGACGTAAGTTCGCTGCTTTGGCTTATAAAGCGTTCCAGAATCAAACGAGGTTTTATCATTCCAATCCTTCAGGCAGGTACTGCTGTTGTAAATGTAATTATAGTGGGGAAGGTGGTAACTCAGTTTTTGTTGTTTGGTGTAGGGAGGATTTGGTAGCATTTCTACTGGGAAAAGCAGGTTATTATGCAGTGGGTGCGGTTTTGGGGAGAGAGTTGGGAGATGAGAAGCTAGAAGGAGAGTGTCTCCAGGGATTTGTTGCGGGATCAAAGGTTTGCAAGCCTGTGGATTTCTTGGGGTGTGGAGGGGATGAACTACTTGTGGGAAGGGCTGGGTACCTTTGTGGAGCCTTGTGGCTTCAGCAAAAGTTAGGCCATATGCCGGTGCCAAGAGAAGTAATATTCTTATTCCCTC
>JAQGAD010001842.1:0-16629 GCA_034696625.1 Isotomurus palustris | reverse complement strand
CGAAAGTTTGGAGAAAGTGACACGTATGCAGGTGTAACCATGGGTGTATGTTTGGTTAACCTGATGCATACTCACCTCAACTGTTCAGTAAACCAGCGTAGATATTATGATGCATTTTACCTGAAAATTTTAGATTTGTAGGTAATAATCCGTGTTCGCTACTCTAAGACATTGGAGAAAACATTGGATTTACACATTGTAATCACCAACTCCCACAATTAATTTTTCATTGTGATAGACATCATAAGTTCATCAACGCTTTACGCTCGAAAATTGACAGAACGAACAAAAGTCCTATTAATTCCAAATACAAAAAATGTAAATCAAGATGGGATTAATTAATGTCAACATGCATTCTTTCTGAAAGTAAATTATGCCTAGGAGTATACATTGCAGGATTAAAGGTAACCCAAATGTGCTGGGCATTTCTGTTCATGTGGGTAGAATCGAGAGATCAACTTCATAAGGCGAATGTTCTCGTCTCCTTTTAACAGTCAGAGTCCTCAAATTAATAATGAGATTACTTTGTCCTTTCATCCTGCCCTTCTCAAAAGAGCCCCACCATGAAGGAGATTCTCGGAAAATCTTTCTGTCTCTTTGCATAAGAGTCAATTGTGATAATATGAGTCGGTTTAATTTACTAATCCAATTCTCCTGTTTACCAAGAAAAGCTGATGCTACGATTGAATGCTATAATATTCTATAACACTGAGCTAGTTCCGGATTGGAACCATAAAATCTACCCCAAGCGAATTGCTTAAGTGAATTAGTGAAACATCTGATCTAGCTAAAAACACCCGCAGGTTTTCGGGTGAAAGGAGAATGAAAAGTATTTCCATGCTAAAAAAGCAGCATCCTGTTCCAAATATTATATATGGAGTCTAGCACGGCTCAGGTTTCTTTTGACACATTCGACTTTTGACTTGATGTTCAGGTGAAACCAGTCCGCAATTGTTGGTGATCCTTTTTTACATAACTTAAACTGTGGAAACCTGTGAGGACTCTTTACTAAAGTTTATCTGATGCAGTGAAGGTTAAGGTAAAAAGGAATCCATGGTGTTGTGGTGAGAGTTATAAGCTAAATTCCACCGGACCGATAGAATGGTATATTGTGCTCTTTATTTATTTTTTCACTCAAAAATTAGCTGAAGCCTCGGGAGCGTTGAATTATTCCACTTCTTCACTTTTCTGCCTGTTTAATCTTATGCGGGTAATATTCATAGGAATAAGGGTTGAAGGCTGTGAAAGTAAAAATAAACTTGTATGCCCTGGACAACTTGTTAGGAGTGTAGCTGGGGTAGATAAATAAGAATTGTAGCTCTTAAGAATCCATCACATCTAATTAGAAGGAGAATAAACATTTGTGCATTGTATTGTATGTGGAGAGGAAATGATCACAGGTTATTTGCTTTTTCATTCTTCAATTAGAGTTATAGATGATGGAGCTTAAAATTTGAAGTGCAACATTGTCTCCTCTACTATTTCCATGCAATGAAGTGGTTCTATAAGTATTTTTTAAAAGGACTGCATGCACTCTTACACAGATGAACACTACATGAAGTGTGGTAAGTTTCTGAGTGGACCTCGAATCAATTTTACCACACTTCCACTTTTTGATTTTTCAGACAGATGAACACTGATCTTCCTATTTCATGCTTCTTTTAAAGTGTGAGACCAAATCTTGGGAGTCTTTTGTAATGATTGGCTTAAGTGGTCGCTTGAGATTGGATTAGCTTGAAATTGTGAAATCCTGGGCGAGAGGTAAAGAACACTAGTGACAATTAAGGTCAGCATACATTACTACCTACACTTTATTCCTGTTAAGTTGATTACGACGTGGTAATGAATAAAGTGAAGATCGGATGAACGAAAAGGGGGAAAGCCGGTGGTCAAAGTGAAAATGAAAAGAAGAATGAGATCAATCTGGATTCAGTAAGTTGGGAATGAATGATGAGTGTGTGCTGAGAGAAAGTGCCTAGTTGTAGGGGTCATTTGAGCTAAGACAAGCCACGCTAAAACCTTCGTATGAAGATAGCGACACGAAATTGTGAGATGTGTTTCTGCTTTTATGTTGTAGAGTGCTAGAGATCCGCTACGATTATATTATGAAGTACAATATCGTCTTCATTACACGAGATGACTTTATATTAATAATGTGTCATCATGTGTTACACGTGACTCAGACCTTATGAGTTTCAAGATGACAAATTATTTTCATGAAAGCAAACAGAGTGGGTGAATAAGTGTGGCTTAAAAATAGTCCGACAAACTCTTTGAAGTCCGGGTGAAATCAAATAGACAGGAGAAAGACGCCAAAGGGAAGGTTGAAATGTAGGAGTTAACATTCGTTTACCCATACATTTTACGAGTTTCGCTTGTGACATCTGACAAAACAATATTCCTACAAGCTTTATTGTACTCCTTAAGCTCACATTCATATCCACTCACCTTTGTTCTTCCTTTTCATGCTTTCAAGCAAACAATTAACTATTACATTTACTTCAAATGTTTCACTGTAGCTCCTTTGGTGGTGCTCACTGTATGACTACATTTCATGAGTACTTCAAAAAACATAATTGTAATCACAGTGGACAAGCGTGGTTACTTCAATCCATGTTCGGGGCGGCTAGAAAACGATTTTTATACATGACATTCAACTTCGCATTATTTGACATCAGATAAATTTGATATTAACCTTTAATCCCAAAAATAAAACAATTCTGCGATAGGATTATTCATGCGTCTCTAGAAAATAAATGTTTTAAGATTAGAGCAAAATTTGCTTTTTTTGTTTCATTTCATTTCAGTCAGTGGCTAGTTTATTCTTTAGTGCAAAGGTCCATCTTCAATCCAGTTTTTATGCAAGCCTGTTGTCGTCTTCTGATGGATTTCGTATGCTTCTTACCGTGTAAAAGAGATTCATTGCTGTTCCTAGATTAAATATACAATAGGCAAAGATTAGTATCCTAAGGAACAACAGAATATTAATAAATAAGTAAGGAAAAGAATTTAAGTTCTACACTGTGAATTGAGTTGTCACATTCCAATTTCTAAATTTTGGGTTTAGACACACGCGAAAGAACTTACCAATCAAACTTTAGGAATGGTTAAAGTAAAAAGGTCAACATTAAACAGAGATGAGCATGTAAACGGGCGAAGAGGAATTATTCAGCTCCTTTGATTGTACGCAGCTTCGCTGAGGATACTTTCTCTGCAATAAAGCCAACTCCAGTTCGTGGGTGACTCAGAACTCAACTTACTTTCAAGATACATTCAACTGCCGAGTGTCAATCGTCTCAGCCGCAGCAACTGTTATATTTCTTCAGAGGTTGTTTCATACGCATAGGCTTCCTAATTTACTTCAGTAATTAATAGAAGTTGTATTTTTGTTTTTGAATCATTCAATTATTATCAGATATTTACCGTGCGAAATTTGTTTATCAGTTCACCCCTTCGTTTTCTATCCAGAAAAGAAGTTCAATTGAGTAAAGGTAGGGAGGTCATTTATCATCAAGAAGCATATTGATAAAATACATTTGTGTTGTCGCTGTCTAGGACTCGTTGGTTTTCGAGTACATCCTGTCAATCCTGTCTTAATGCAACCTCTCGGAAGGACAGGGCGGTCAGAGGATAACTCAGCACTTTGGGTTCATCGGATTCGACAACCTCCTTCAGAATATCCTGAAGGATTTGCAGATTTACGAAGGTATGCTTCAAATAATATTTTGTCAGTATCTCGAGTACTTTGTCTGAGATCTTTTTCAAAGGCTGCAAGTTCCTTTCGAATTAGTATTGTCAGTCTTCACGCAAATTTTATTCAATGCCCGTGCTATGATATATGGTATTGTCCTGCTTTTCTTACGAGCGACTTATTTTAGTATTTTCTAAGTTAGCAACGGAGCTCATGGGTGTTCCATGAAACTGCTAACCAGATAAGCCACCGTAATTACTTGAAAAATAAATTGATAAAAAGTAGCTACACAAAATTGACTTTAACATATTTGAAACAGCAATTTCCACCAAGTTTTGTTTCTAATTTATTAAGTGTGAAAAAATCTGTAATCATAATTATCACTCAGAAAAACTCAAAACTTGGGGCTTTTTTGACTGATTCATCGCATTTTCATCCTACGTACATAGGAACAAATAATGAGTGGAAATTGCTGTTAAAATCATTTAAAACTGAATTTTTCTTGGCTAGTTTGTATCAATTTATTTTTCACGTAATTACGGTTAGTTACCTGGTTTGCAGTTACATGGAACGCTTATGAATTGCTGTTATGATAATGCGGTAATTGCCATCACTGATAAAATACTAACAAAAGTCGCTCGTAAGAAAAGCAGGACAATAATGTGAATTAATATGGAGTTAGATTGAGAAAACTTCGATTTTTGTAGGGACTGTAGTTTTTCACACAATCTACAAATAAAACATTTTCACAAAGTGGTGACTCAGATCTCAGATGGAACAATAGCTGAAACTGGACCAACAATTAAATTAAACTTTGAATGGAGTAAAGAAATTAAGCAGCTTATGATAAACGAACTGTATCACGATTTCGTCTCTCATGGACAACAGCCATCGCAATCGCTTAATCTTTCTCAAAATGCTTTTTTCATGAAAAATGTGAAGTAGATCAGGAGATATTAAGCTGGTGATATTAAGCTTCAGCATACGTGGGACAATGCATTGGCTCACCATGTACTTTATGTACCACAAAGTCGTCTTTCATGCCGAGTTTGTAAGAAAAACATATACGGTGACTCTAATGGCACCATGAGACACATACGCAAAAATATTGCTTGAAATATGCTCGTTTTTCGTTAATCCAGCATAGAGTGCCAACTTGGTTCTAGTTATTTAGCCGAAGAAAGATCTCAGATAGTTTTAGTTTTATCCATGCTCACCTGAATGATTTGATGTTGTATTTTTCAGATCTGCAATGACACAATCGCATCAAAATTTTAATTATCCACTGAATCCCTTTTTATTTAACCGGTCCAATCGAAATTTCCCAGCTTCCAGCAATTCAAATTACCAACAAAATTTTCAAGGATTTACTTTTCGACATCCTGGAAGTTATCCGTATCTAAACCCAAATTTTCATTCGTCAGTTAACTTTCCAACCGATTTAGCAACAAGTGGGCTCTACTCCCATCCGGCCTCATTGCCTTGGAATTGTCCTGTAAATTCAGTTCAAGGACAGCATTTAAATGAATCCGTTATCACCCAAACACCACACTCCACACGTAAACGGAGACTTACTTGCTGTCAATCACTTGTGACGTCACTTCCAGGAGATCAAGTAAATAAAAAATGCGATTCGTCTACAGAAAATTCAAAGACTTCACGCTCAATGGTAGACAGTGAAGCAAAAACTGATGAGATCCTCGAGAAGATACCATTTTCACCTTCGTCAGTTCAGATCACCTTTGGCACTTCAGTGTCAGGTGCTTGCTTTCGTCATATTCAAGTTACAAACACTGATGCTCGTATCGAACGCAATGTGAATGACACAATAGTTGTGTTCCCTGGAAAACTGAATTTTAACTCAGCAATTGATGCAGGATGGATGAATCATGTTCTCAATTGTATCAGAAGTAACTCATCGCCAATCATGTCCACTGTATTCAGAAGGAAAGAGTCACTTGAAAAGGAATTAGAAGTTCTATCACCCCTTCGAAATCTCGGTCGTGATGCAAGTGAGTTTACTTTAGCACGTGTTGCACCCGACACACAGAAAGAACTACCTCGTCAACGAAAGCAACCACGAGAGAAAGGTGACATCTTGACCTCACTGCCACTATTCTGTCCTCCTGACATTATGAAAAGGGTTGTTCCAGAAGTAGCAGACAAACCGTGAGTCCCAGTACGGCGATTGGAGGGTCCTAAGAAGTTAGTGACAAAGCTCAGCTTTCACAATCTACTTCTAATAAACACGCGATCTTAAAGAAATTGTTCGGATAGGCTCCTTTGTTCTTCTCATATTATACGAATGTAAATAGTATTCCATAATTCGTTCCTTGTGTCTGAAAACTATGAAACTCCATCCCCTACATCCTCTAACAATCTTTCATCAATTTCAGTTCTAGGTGTCTGTGGTTTAACCTTTAACTTTTTTAACCTCCTCAATAACTCCTGAATATATTCCAATATTCACTACTGTGGTGAACTGTTTTCTGAATAAACGAATGTTTGAAGCTTAAATGTAGGTTCGTATTAATCTACCTGCGATAATTTAAGTGGATAAGAAATCGAATTATTATTACTTCTGCTTGACTTCTTATCATCCTACGTTTACTTAAAATTACAATATTTGAGCTTTGCTAAACTTCGGTCTCCTTTCCTTCCTTGTCCTATGCCAGCTTTCCTGTTCAGTAACCTTATCAGTGAAACGAGAATAAAAAGGGGAACAAAACTAAAAATCCTTAGCAGTGACTGCCTCTCGATCTCTGGTCATCTACTCATATTTTTTTCTCATTTGCCTTCCATTTGCTCCTCATCCTAAGCTATTGATGGCTTCGATTGGACTTTCACAAACTCAACAAACGAATATCTTTTTGAGAGGCCTTAAGTTGAAATCTCCTTATCCACACTCCTTATACATTCTATTTCATTTGTTTTCTAGAAACATTACCCAGCCAAGAATACGATGTTTCCAATTTTGCTCAGAATGTATGTTTCCATTTTATAAAGCAACCATTGCCGTATTTCTCTCTAAAGCTTTCCATTACTTTAGAGCTTTTCCATAAAGAATTTATCTCGTGTCTCAACTAGCCGGCAAAACGCAGTACTTTCGACTAGATTCTCGAAATATCTAGATGAACTGGTTGATTGGAAAGCATGCGAATGGGTGCAAGCCACTCGTTGGTGTTAAGGACGAATGAGTGTGATGAGAAAGCAGTTTCTTCAGGAGCAATTATGTTTATGTTTGATCATTCTTTAAGTAGTGTCTTGACCCTGCGCATCTACAATTGCGTTTGACTGTCCAAGATATTTCTGTTGCATTGGGCTACATGCAGATGCATCATTCGTGCGGTCTCATATGTACTTTTACATCCACCTCAAATCAGATATGATGCAGCTATAAGTTTATTTCGACAAAAGCAAATGCATTTACTGTTGTTTCCGTTTGTAACGTCAGAAATTATAACGATCACTTTTCATACCTCCTGGTTTAAAAAAAAATCTTAAAAAACCATCATCATTTTGTAAAGACGTGTCGTAACATCAGATTTGTTTTAGCTTTCACGCAATTGAAAGACGCTCACATTTGTGCAGTTTGACATAACCTATTCTAAGCAGATTTGTCTAAGAGCTTAAGTACAAGGGTAAGAGTTCCTGTCTAAGAAAGATTAAAGATAAAGAAGGAAGCAAGAGATTACAAATGGCAAGCAAAATGAGTATTGTGGACATGGGATCTAATTGCGTAGCTTCAACTTCATAGATCACAAACACAATTCAATCACAAAACTTATCCCTCAAACATACACAGTTGGATCCTTTCTTACATAGATTGTAACAATAACAGATTTTTGTAATTTGTTGTGCATATTGGGTGCTTTGATATTTGATGTACTTCCGATAGAAAGCGCAGAAAACTAGAGCAGAATATTTGACGTGTGTTTGAACAAGAATGCAATTCATGAAAGTCATGAGACTTCATTTGTTGGATTAAAACACAATGATATTCCTTCGGTGCAATTTTCCTTTTGTAAGCATGTGTGTCAGAGGGCGAAAGGCTACTATTCATATGCATCCTATTTTATCGTATTCATGACAAATGGATCTACATTAGATCATATCTTAATGCAAATGCAATTCATTGTGGTTACAGGTTTCAATTCAAAAATCTTCCAAAGCTTATTTTCTAGAAAGGCATTTTCATCCTCTGTATCTGTAGTACAAAAATCTGTTTTTGATTTGTTTAATTTACACATTCAGGTTCCTCATTTAGCGGGTCAATGATATTGTGTAAATAAAAATATTTGTTGTCAAGCAATAATAATGATTGCGTGAAGGAACACAACTGATTTGATTGGAGGTTAAAACTTTTCCAAGTCTTTTTTTAGTCAAAAACCTAAGTTCACGCAGCAGCAGTTTAAACAAAATTGACACGTGCACGTGGAGGAGGCTTCGTTGTTTACTTGTAATTTATTAATCTATAAATTCATAATTACAGACAAACCCACTCAGGCCACTCAGGAGTCTTAGTGTTTACATTAAAATTTGAAGGTTCTAGCTTAATTTATGCAACCGCAGTGAACAATTAAGGTTTATTGGTGGACTAAATAGAATTCGTCAACTCACGTTGTCTTTTAAAAGTCTCAAGCGCGACAATATATTAGGCTATATAAATCTAAAGTACAAGTGTATGTACCTTATAGCAACAGGTAATCAATCAATTATATTCTTACTAAGGAACAAGTTAGGGTGACTAATTGTAAGTGTACTTTTTGAAGATTTTCGGTCAATGTAAGCATGTATAATATGTACTTACACATCAGTAACAACCCTGTCAAGTTTGCACCAATAAATAATTTTGCCCAAAATATTTTGAAAAAGCATAAGTAAGCATGAGCATTTTAGTTTTAATACAATATGGCTAAAACTGGTCAAAACAATCCATGAACAAACATTTTGACAATTTTGACATTCGTAATGACCATTTTAAGGGCCAGTTCAGAAAAATTGTGTTCGCTATACATGTGTGTGGCTGACAATTATCTGGGCTTCGAGAATCTGCTTGGTGTAGATTTTTCTAAACTTTAAAACAGAATGCACTGAATATGTTTATATTTACTTTTATAGAGATTAACAGCAATGCATTTTAAGTGAAACATTTCAGTATTTTATAGCTTGCAGTTCTAAGGCGGCTAGCAATACTACACACTAATCATTTTAATTTATATATAATGTGTGCTTCCATTTCAAAATGACAGTGGTGACCACATACTTTACTTTTTGCACAACGCTAAATATGTACAGAAAACTCATAAGTTCATCGATTCAATAAAGACAGCAAACTAATGATACCATGTCTTACAATATTTTACATAACTTGCAAACTCCCATGCCAAAGAATCGGCTGCGCTTATTTAGTGTTAAAAGTTGACAAGACTTACATCACATCACCAGAGTTTACGTTAATTTCTTAAAACTATTCAACGTCTTAGGATAGAGTTTTTTTAATGTAACACTTGACTGAAAATTGTTTCAAGAATTGGTGGAATGCTAATTTCATGCACTAGTGCGTAACTCAGTTCGTACTTACAGTTGCACCCTATCATTTACTCATCATTTAAAACTTTAATTTCTTTGTAAACACCTTTTGAATTTTGTAAATATTAAGCTTAAAGTTGACTAAGGTAAGTAGCAAGCATGGGAATTATAAGTTATAAATTTAAAATTTAACGTCAATTGTAATACAATTCTTAGGTTGCCTTCTGGGTACAGTAGAATTATATCAGAAACATTTCATTCAAGTTTCTTAAATATATACACACTGGTTTGGAAGGACATCGCTAGTGCTAACACTTTAGTCAAGAGAACCCATTCAGCGACCTAACAAAAAGATAGTAGAGCGAATTTTACTAAAATTCGGTCGTTCCTTTGGATTCTTGCGCCACATACTACGAATCAGCTGGTAGATTTCGCAGCTTATACCAGCAGGCTTGGGAAGTTCGGAAGATACGATTGAATTTTCCTGCAATTCCTGCAGACGCAGGTATCTTAACACAGCAGCGTCGTCCATGCTGGGATACGGGACTTGCCTGCAGTGTAGCAAGATCTCCCACATGGTCATCCCAAATGACCACACATCACTCTTGGTGGAGTGATACCCCTGCGAATATTAATTAAATGTAAATTAATTATACTGGGGACTATGCATGATGTCAAACACTGTTTTCAAAAGTAGATATTACTGTGCAAACGTGTTCCCAGGACATCCACCGAAGAGAAACGGGGACCTCGAGTCCAATCAGACCGTAATTTGATGAACACGTATCCATTTCTTTCGCAAAATTTGACACTTTTACTTTTAATCCCGTTCCAATTATGCAATTTCTGGAACAGAGACAATACATAATGTTACGTCCATTTTGACAAAAATGCATTTACTCGAATAAGAATGCTCCAACCTGGCTGCGAGGTTCTTGTGAACGATGTTTTGTTTTTCAAGGTACTCCATCCCGCTTGAAATCTGGCAGCAAATGAATAACAGATCATTTGTTCTGGAAGAATTTAACACAACAAGAGACACTAGCATCCTCAGTGCAATAGATGAATCGTCTACAAATCCTTACTGGGGTTTTTGGTAGACAGATTGTTGGTCAGTGGAGTCATGATGTCGTAGAAACTGGGAAAGTTCACCAAACTCAATGGACCACACAGCCACACGAACAGCATGTTCCTCAAAGCATATGCGCAAAAACTGAGCTACATGGGAGTCCCTGAGGCATGAAATATCTGTCACTTCTGTTCGAAATGCACGCCTGAAACTTTGAAATCAAAACATGATTGGGTGTATTTTTAATGTCAGGAAATTCTCCCAAAATTCCCACAACCAAAACTTACATATCATGTGTCTTGTTAGAGCTCAGGTTCATGTTCTTGCCTCTCATATTCAGGCCACTCTGAGTCAGCACGCGTACAGGCTAATGTATTGAAAACATAAGACTTAACTTGCTATTTATTTAAAACTAATGTAGTTTTTTTCAGTTCATACCTTTCCAAAATTTCCATCTGCCAAAATTTTCGAAACTTCGACATGGCTCGTTCGGATTCTGTCCGCATGAAGGTGCTTCAAATCTTTGCCAAGTAAGAGCTTGTTCTGATTGTAAACCATCTTACTCGAGCATGGAAGTAAATAGAAGTTGCACAAAGAAGACTCTGAAAGAAGTGATAATTTTAGCACCAATTGTGCCGTATAATGCTAACACAGTAACAATTACCTGGGATAAACGTTGTCGGTTTGATGGCAAGGCGGTTGTTGCAAGGTACGCGAAGAGAGATTGGAGGACTGGAGTCGTGGTCTGGATTTATTCGCCTTTTTTTCAACAAGAACCAAGGAACTGTTATCAGTTGCAGCCCCAATCGCTGCCACTTTAAGTCTCCACTCTAAGCTTTCCGTCAATTTGAAGTGTTTTTGTGTCAACTGATGTCCACCAGCTAAAGTATCAAATTCAATTTAGGATGCGATTCATATCATTCTTATACATGAGTGAGGAATGTGTAAAATCTAGGCAAAACGAAATTTCAAAAAGTCGCACATGAAATCTTTCATTTCAAGAACTCAAAACACCTCATTTGCATAATAACAAAAATGGAAAGCATTATGGTACACATAGATAAAATAGTAGAACCTGTTGGTCTTGTTTCTTAACATCTTAAGCTACTTCTAGTATGTTCACAAAAACATATGTGACTGATGTCTTAATTCAAGATCAACTAACCTAATTTTCGTGAATTTTAGAGTTAAATTTTTGTGAGGTGAACAAATAAGGAGCTATTAAGGTCTTAACAAACCGTTAAAACGCATAGAAAAGGAGTGAATTGAAACGGCTATCCCCGACTTAAATCGTGTGACAGACGACAGACAGACAGACAGACATAGCTTTCCCGTAAAGGAGTTCCACTACTTAATGATGAAAATAGAAATTACGGAAATCGAAGCAGTTCACGAAGAATCAGACTTACATGTGTTTATCGATGACACAAGTAAGGAAATGCCAGGAAACAGAAACAGCACAGTACCTCGACTTGAGGACAATTCAGCCACAATATAGCAAATAGATTGGACTGGATATTTTTTCCAACAGCAGAGTGAAATGATTGATGATTGAAGTTTTTGTTCACAATCTGAATTCTGTACCTAAATTGAGTCCAATATCAAGTTGTGCTTTCTACACCAACCGCAGAACAACTGAGCAAATTATCCTAGGAAACTTTCACATTCATGGCTTTCCCTTTTCCTGAATGAAGCACACAACCCTCGCATTTGTTCTAGAGATGAAAAATAGAAGATATTGCAAGGAGAATGAAAAGCACTTTTCGAGAGTCTGAAGTCTGAACCTGCTCATGTCAACTGCTTCTTGCTTCTTTTCGTTCTCCCGGATAAATAATACAGTGTTAGCTCAGGTACAGAGTTTGTTGACGAGCATAATGCAATGGGTTAAATATTCTTAAAAAATGATGGAAGACTTCTAGGACCAACTTTTCTCTTAATCAAGCTTACGCAAGTTTTTGAATGGGTCAGTCAGTATTATAATCTAATTGTTGAAGTTCAAGAGGTTAATGATAGTGAAGTGTCCTGATGGAGAGGTAAAATGAAGTTGACAAAGAAAGAAATTAAAAGCTTAGATATAAAAAAAAATTAATCGGACTAGGATTCCACTGAATAAACTTGAATAACTGCACAATAGGCTATTACTCTTAATGTGGCAATGACTTCGGTGAGATTTTCGTCAAATAAAGAAAAGTGCGTACATCAGACTAGCTGGAGACGTTATGAATGCTGAGATGGGCTTGAAAGTCAATCTAGTCTTTCTCCGCAACATTAATTCTTTACTGGAACCCTTTAAAGCAACTTGGTTACTTTACTATCTAATTTTATGCGAATTAAATTCTAATGTGATGTCGCCAATTCTACTTCTCTACTGTGTGTTAATATGTTTTCCCAAGAAAGACTAACAGTTTTGATGGAATCTTGAATTACTAAATGTAACGGAACTCTTGAATCCGTGTAAGTATAAAACATTTATAAAGAAATTGACTTAAGGACAGATAGAATTAAATATAATGTGGCAATTTAATAGATCGTAAAATATGAGGCAAATAGACGGATAATAACAAAAGACATAATTGGGACAAAGAACAATCGATTGCAAGACTTCTTCCACCCGAATGGCAACTGTCAAAGACTTCGGCCAGGAAGGCCAGATCAGTTTACAATAAATATACGTAATTAAAAAATGTATACTAACTAATACTAACAATAACTTTTTCGGAGATGGAACTTTCATGTTAACACTATTACAAGTACACTGTAGTTTCAGGAATCCGTCTCAAGCTTGTTAATCACATTTTGCCATTTAACATGTAAGTAAATAAAGTCTGAAGTAATAAGCATACGTGTTCGTATTTATAGAGATGGAAACAACGTAATGATCACGAGGAACTTCTATCAAATCATCCCGAGTATGATGCTATCATAAAAGCTGTAGGGAGCGTGAATAATCGTGAAGAGTCTAATGTACAAACATTGGCAGTCCCAACTGTGAGAGGAACTCACATACATCCCTTCCACAAAACAGGTACCACAATTTCTTCGTTCTTTTCACAGAGAAAATTATGCATTACTTACGAACTTTACTAGGATAGTTAAAAAGCAGATTAAAAGAAACATTGACCTCACATTTCAGCTATTTTAGGGTTAGCTGAATGTAATCCTGCCACAAAATATTTTGTGCAATGGACAGAGACCACTAGTGTTTTTGCTAATGGCAACTGCTTTCTCTCCTCTCTTGGTTTGTTCTTTTCTGCAACACTCTTGGAGTGCATTAAGAGCTCTGGTTGCTCGCACATTACACACAGACCCCCTATCTTTTAACACTGCTCCTGACCAGCGTTGCTGCGAGTAACTCGTGCTCGTAATCCATCCCCTGTAGAAAGGGCCTAATGACACCTCTTTCGTTTGGGACTACAGTAGACGTATTCACAACGCCTCAAAATTATTAAAGACTTTAAAAACGTCCACTTAACGCCTGAAAAGAGGTTCGCATTGTATTCTGTTGCCGTGCTTGGGTGCAAAACATAAATTGAGCAATGAGAGAATCTGAACAGAACTCAGATGCAATGCATCACAAGTTCAGTCTTAAACGTAACAGCTAAGTCATTAATGCAAAGGTGATGAGAAATAATTTAAAAAATCTTATCAAATGCATTTTCTATCTTTGAATGGGATTGACGCTTGGCCATATGATCATTTGTGATTCACACATGTGTAGCAGCAATAGATTCAGTGTTAAATTTTCTACTAGCTGGGTAACATGGTCGTGCATTATGCGTGGTAATGTAATCGTGGAAACCTTTTAAGTCGTATTTGCATGCATGTCTTGAAAACAAATGGATTAGTGCAATACCAACAGCTTTTGCTTGACGGTGCCAATTTTTGTCTCGTTCGTGTCAACTACATCATTGCTTGTTTTAATCATTAGAACCACTCATTGAGTTCTAATCTTGAGTGGTAGTAGAACACCGTCCGTGAATATAAATTACTTATAGTGAGTGTTGTAGTTAACAGAAATAGTTTGAATTAACATAGTAAAAAATCTATCTGTTTCCGAATGAGCTTTCAAAATGCGAAGAGTTAAGTTGCAGTGGCCTATGAGCTACACGAGATAAATTCACGAGAGAGAGTCCGAGTCCGGATGGACGGATCTATTAACCCATTACCCGTGCTTGAATTCGGGTTTGAGCAAAAACAAAGTAGAGACTGAAGTGTGAAATCGGATGTACGGGAGTCAACAGCGAAGGGGAAGAAGTGAAGAGAGAGAAATGAGAAGGGAATTGAAAGTTGTGTGATTGGGAGCAAACCAACATATGTTAAGCGCATGAAAAGTCCAAGTTCGATCTAATAATTAGGTTTGGATTCTTTATTGAAGTCAACAGCTTTCAAGTGGAAGTGAAGTTGACATGCTCACACCAGTGTACCTTGATTTCTCATTAATTTGCACACTCATAGTATTATTTTCAGCTTTTGAGTATTTTTTGCGTCAATCCATTTAAAAGCGAAATCAACTCTTTTGTTACTCATCCTCATGTTTGGCTCATTATTTCTTGTAATCTACAAAAACATGTTTTAGAATCTGATTTACGTTGTTGCTAGAAATTGACAATAGAACTGAAATGCTGTCCATGAGTGCAAAATAATTTTATTATCTCTGGCTTCCAGCAAAGAGTTTTTGCAAATTAGTGGAAGCTAAGAGGAAGTCTCTGTATTCACGGATTAAAGATAAACTCCTACAGCTTGTGTTCTGTTTGCTTTGTATTCTTACTAACCCAATCACTGTCATTCATCTCATTCACTAGGATTTTTCAAATCTGATACCTTGGACACACGTTTTCACTTTCCATAAGAACTGCAACCTTGTTGAAGAGGATATGCAAGGAATGCAGAATTGGTCAAGTCCAATGGCAAGTGGGCAAAGAAGGGAATTGTTTTGAATTTGACGAGACATTTTGGATTGCAGATGTCATTGGAAAAATTTCAAATAAGCTGGTATTCTTACAAGCGTAATCTCAATAAGCAGCACATTGAAACAGCGAGTTTCTTCACACAGGAGTAAAATATTTCATCCCTGTAGAATGTCCACTGGATAAATCAACCATTCAAATGGCGTAGCAGAGTTTCGCATAATGATACAAACTGATTAATTTACAGACTTTTCAGTTCAGAATTTTGCAAAGATGAGAGGAAGAAGCTGGCAGAGAATGTAACGGTGCGGTGTCGGATTTATATTGCCCAGAAGATTACATGCCAAATTTACAGTGCAAGAATTCCAGTTAGACTTTTACCATACACCAATCACTCACACCCACACAAAGTCACACAATCACAGTACCAATAACTTTCAGAATGAATTCTCAACAAAAAGAATATTTTCGTTTAAGAAGTCATTGTGGACAATGACACTACAATGCCACAGCAAAAGCCACATTTAAAACTGAAAGCCGGTCATGTAAAAATGAACACGGCTACGAATGGGATAGGTACGATAATCTACATTCAATACTTATGGCTCATGAGTTAACAACTGGTTCATTAAATTATCAAGATTTCCACATAATGTAGAAGTGTTGAGAAGATGAGGAAATAAAACATGTAAGTTGAGAATTTTTGGACTGCATTCTTAGTCAGCAACAGTACAGCAAGGGTTAATATAGAAATGCGTACTGGAGGATACGCCTTGTCATGTGGAACATTTTGATGAGCCCCATTCTATTATAGTGTTTCATCGGCTTGGACGTGTGAAGATTCCTTTCACTACTTGAATTTAAAAATAAAAGAACTAACCTTATTAGGTTTCGTAATGCAATGAAAATGAGGTGTGAGGAAATGATACAAAAATACAACCCATTCAAAAGCAAAATAAAGAAGCATGAATGTAAAATAAATTACTCGTTGAAGTGTACAATTTGAGCTTTGTACCAAAGAAGAAGAATTCTTGGTAAGCTGATTTCCAATGGAATGGTACATGTTGCTGATTTGCTTACACGACCTATATGATTACATAAATCTTAGGTTGATTAATTCCCATTATTATTAGCGGAAAGTTCAACCTCGCTTTGTACGTACAGAATAATTATAATGACTCTTGCATGAGATGGCTAGGAGACATGAATTTTTTCATTTATTACATGTAAATGATCATCAGAACTGAGGAGAATTGAGCGGATTGATCATAATTTAGTATGTAATTATTGTTACTCAGGTTATAGTTAAGACGACGAGTTGCGCAGCTACGCGAAGAGATGTTCGAAATTGTTCTTAGTCTTTTGTCGAATTTGGTGTAGGTGCTAATCGAGAGTGCCGTCGAAAATTTTAAAATTTTCGACTGCCTATG
>JAQGAD010001841.1:0-16630 GCA_034696625.1 Isotomurus palustris | reverse complement strand
CACATGAAGTTCACATATAAAATTCAAAGAAATCAAGAATTTAAATGCAATCAAGAGAATAAAATTGGAATGAACAATCTTTTGACTATAATTCTGAATACATCAACAAATAATCTACTCACCGACATAACCTCAAATTCCGAAACTACACATGAAATACATCGATAATATTCTTTTCTGTACATCTGTTTTGCTTTGCCAATAAATGATGCACATCTGTCTAGCTCTCCAGTTAGTTTTTGGCTGCCAACAGTTTATATGCCTGAATGAACTCCTCGTTCCGTTCAGTTCATTACAAAGTTGGCACGAAGGTTTACTTCCAACTGCATGCATATTGGAACATGAAATTGTTTTCATTTACACAGCTAATTTAACATTATTCCAGCTTTCCCCAGGACGAAAGCTCATGTAGCACTGCACACAGAGCTTGCGTTGCAAGAGTACGTTAAGTCTTTCCAAGACTCTTGTGGAAGTGTGGTCGTGTGGAAATTGTGTTTGGCTCTTTTAGTCACTCACAATACTGCAATGCGATTCTGCTCATTATACTGCCGAAAGCAAAATGTACAAAGGAGAACACCCCTAGGACACACAGAGCTACGGGGAAGTCAATTTTAAGACACGGAAATACAATTAACAACTTTCACCTGTCAGGGAAAAGCATAACACATTCCAATATCTGCATTTAAACTATATTCAAATGCAAATTCAGCTATGTCTCGAATAAAGCAGCTGTCAGCATGCAAGTAGATGCGGAAATTGAACTGAATTTACTTCTTTCTCATACAGTTGTTGTTGTTACTCGAAAGAGTGAAATTATTAATGCTGGAGGTCGTGTCAACTTCTGCGTTGGGTACCTTTCCCACCAAAGTCTTTCATCGCGTCACCTTGTATGCAAAACGAAAACAATATAAAATCAGCTCACACTAAAACCTAATGTGCAATAAACAAAATTACATTTTCTCAGTTTCTCGTCAAGACTGAGATTAGTGTTTCCACCTTTGGCTGATGCAAAAAGCTCCTTATATGTGTTTCAACTTGATTATCTAAAATAACAAATGTCGCTCTTGAAACCAATTCGCATATTATAATACGAATCACACGATCTTTCTTCGTCCTCAGGAATTAAAGTGTTTGAAGTGCTTTGAGCATTCCTTCAATCCTCAAACCCCTCTGTCTCCTTTAGGCAACGGCAAATAATTTAGTAATCTCCGTCATGAAATCTTCAAATTCTGTTAGGTTTTGCGTGTCTGTAAAAACTTAAGCGTATACCTATACTGCACGTAGCGCAGGACACCCTGCTAAGTTTCCGAAATGCTTTGAAGTAAGTATTACAAGCTAGTGTTTCGCTCAGGTTGATGCATTTGCACATAAGAAGTTGATAATTCTTTTTGCACTATGTGATGCAACTTATATCAAATACTATGTTCATAATTCGTCTTATGGCTGAATCAGAATCACCAGAAGACATCAAACTAAAATAAACTAAGTTTTGAAGTAGATGTGACTGTCAGTTTCTCCTTCATCCATATAGTTTTGCTGCGTACTGTCACTCTGATGTATGCTTATTGCCTAAGCAGCTTAGCCATTTCTTTGAAAATCGTCTGGAATTAAGATTCTAAACCATGTAGAAATTAGATTGGTCCTCTCAGTAGGGAAATAATTTTTTGATCCATCAAGCCCAGTCCAAGAGGAAAGCAACAGTCACTGGAAGGAAAGAGTTGCATGCAAATTACCCGCAAATGAATTACTCTCAAGTCTCTCTGGATGGAATGAAATAAATGCCTTTTAACTCTCTGAGAGTTCCCGATAGCCATCTCTCCGAAAATGAAATGTCAAGCCAAAAGCCAAAGCCACAAAGTAAAGCACTTTGCATGGCCCACATGCAATCAAAGAATACATTACTGTGCGATACGCGACTCCACTGCTCGGGTCATGAAACTGCGAGTTGTTCTTTCTCATTGATAACACGCGGACCTCGTAGTCTCTGACCTAATTAAATTTCCTTGTGAATACTTTACTTCCTACCCCCTCCACCCTCTGCAGAGACCACACTCCAATCCCAACTTATTTAATACTTTTGGAAAGACAAATGTTTACCGATTCTGGACCCCTTTTGAACCCGCTAATTATGTAATAGAGAGTATCGGAAACTACTATTCAACGTACTGGAAATTAAGCTTAAGATGCGGTTGAAAGATGGAAGAATTAATCTCAAACGATCACCATGCAGTTATCGTAAAAGATTTCACTTCAATATCTTCCTACTTATAACATCTGATGACTATATTAAATCAATTATTTAATCACGAAGGAGTATTATATTTCCAGGAATGTAAAGGCACTGCGCGTGTATGCACAGATTTATATATAAATCAAACTCAATTTAAAATGTTTCCCAAATATTTTCAAGTTGATCCTAATATAAGTAACATTGAACCCACTCGTTTAAGCATCCCTATACTTTTAGGACTAGCCAAAGTTCAAGTACTTTCCTAGACACTCATCGATCAGAGGACAATGCAGTATACGGGGAGTTTTATTATAATATAAATATAACAATGCAGTAGTGTACTTCAAATTATGATAAGAGTGCGTGTGCATGATATTACAGTATGCAGGATGAACTCAACTCAGACTATAGACTGCGAGAGATCAATCTTTCCACTGTGTTTGTATTTTATTGCCCGAAGCAAGCAACGTGTTTTTGTCCTTCTTCACGCGATCTGCAATTTCTACCAATTTTATTATTGCGCATATGGTTCTTAACAATTAATTGGAATTAGCCTTTGCTCTTTTTTATATTCTTCTATTTGCGTCGCAAGTTTTGGTATTTAATTCAAAATTTAAAATAACAACGGAACGAGCTATTCACTTGTATTTAAATTTTAAACTTCAAGTTTGCATCTGCAGTGTACTTACGTGTGGACTGGCGTCAGGTGTTTTAAATAAACCAGTTGGTTAAGTATTACTATTACTAGTGAAATTTACTTTTTAAGGTAAGCAATTTTAAATTTTGCTTCCACTTCAACTTAAATTTCATATAGGTTAAAACAGCAATAATAGTTCAGCTTAAAACTAGTCGGGGAGTAATTTACTAATTTAATTGGGGAATTCATAACACCAACCAACGGTTTCAATTTTCCAACGTGCGTCAAGGGATAGGAAACAAATTTCTTACCATTTTCTTTGCGACATGAACGACTTCGTCAAAGTACAGCATAGCAGGTCGAAATTTCTCCTGGATGTCGCACATGAAAAATGCTGTGCGACTTGGATTTAGAAGGCCCAGGTCTTTCAATGGTGGTGACATTGCACAACTCGGTCCCTTTTTCGGTTTCAGCTTGACTGCTTTTCAAATTTCTGAATTTCTGTGATGTCTGAGGAGCAGGTTTGCTGTTACTTGTGTACTGCAAACACCTCTTATTCTGACTGTAAGCTGCTACTTATGTAACACGTACTGGTCAATCTATCCCCAATATTATTATATTGGCTTTTAGACAAGCACACGAGATAAGATATAAGAAAAAATAAAGTTAAAGGTTAAAGATTACTCTGTAAGAGTATTCATTTCTTTACTTAATGAATAACAATAATCCATTGACGCTTTGAATATTGAATTTTGAAATAAATCCTCTTAAAATATTACCTATTTGTTAAGCCGTTCCTCCGTATACATCCAACACTCACGAGAAAGAAGTGAAATGTAGTATTATTTTCCACCTATCCAGACAGCCAGCAGGCACACTTAAACGACTTACACAAGAGGAAATCAGATCTTCAGTGAAATAACGAACTTACAAAGTTTCCCCTCCGTAAGAAGGTTAACAATTAAGGTTGACCTTGTGTTTATTGGATTGAATTAGTTGGAACACATTGTGTGCTGTGGAGGATGCAGTCAATAATAAATCCTCCCACCTTTCTCTCCGTGCTTTCTCCACTCATAATACATAGACTCGCGGTTCCTCCACCCAAACTCCCGTCTTCGGAGAGAAAGATGTCTTTCTCGTCTCTCCTGGACTTTCTCAGGCTACCAACAGCCGATACAATTCACAATTCAATTGACCTCACTGATGCTGCCTGTGTCTGGTTCACGCTGTAGACTTACCAAAAGCCTAAAAATTTTCTGAAAACAATCTTGAAAGAAGTTTATTCCATGAAAGGTCTATGTCTGGAAGATTATAACTGTACCAAGTAGGAAGGGACTTGCAATGGGAAGCGCCTCATATTATATGGCGCCTGGTGTGTGTCTGTCTGTATGGATTTCCTGTCGGATGAGGTGATCGCGGTGATAATATAAAGTAAGCTGGTATGCGGTGCGGTGGTGGTCGGTAGTGGAATGATGATGATGATGATGACTTACTTAATCGATCAACAATGACAATGTGCAATATCTCATTCATATTATTTCTTTCGTGATTGTGAAAGAAAAAGAAGAAGTCCCGATTTGGGTGAAATAATATGAGAGGAGCACCGGAGCTTTCTCTTCATCCTTCATGAGCCTTTGGCACGCTACCTAACACATCATCATCATCGTCATATCCTACTACCTCCTCGGGTATTCTTTCCAGGGTGCCATATGTTTGCAGGTGGAAATCTTGTGGAATAATGTGGTGGGTGCCAAAAGACGCATGATTGAATGCTTATACTTTTTTGTCCACCTTCCATGAACTTATTTCTCTAGTTCCGTTTAGTCCCATATTGATTTGGGAAATGAGTGAGGAAACCTCCAGGCAGATGCTTCTGCTGGTTTGCTCAAGTAAATTGTACAAATAGGATGTATTACAGAAGGAGCATAGGCTAAAAGGTTTGTTTGAATGTATGATTGGAGGTGATGTTAAATTTTAGCATTCCTTAAAGGTCGCTGGGAACTTGGATGTTCGTTTTATTGATGCCTGATTCGCATGAATCCTTCCAGAGGGTCTCGTGGCCTCTTTTAAACATGAGAAGGATGCAAAGGGCACGGATGAGTGACACAGTAAATGGATTCAAATGGCAAGGAGAGAGAGAGAGAGTAGTTTCTAAGCTGGATGTGCATGGTTTGACAAAGACTGATTGAATAAACTTGGAGTTGATGTAGAGAGAGGAAGTCAGATGAAATCTTTTTATCGTACTGTGTAGGAGACACAGGAAATGGCAAGTTAATGGAAATTACATGTTAAAGGAAGAACACAATTTCGACAATATTTCTTCAATCATTAGAGTATACCAATAAATCATGAGCATTTCATGTGTACACACAGAATAGAGAGAGAGAGAGATGTTCTGGTATCCGTTTGTTAGGTTGTATAAGGGCTTCCGGCTTTTCTCCTTTTTCCTTGCGGCTCCTGGAGAAAATCTGTGAAAACTCAGATTATTGTGTAGTCAAAAATTATATTCTCTGCCAACTGCGTTTATAAGTTCCAAATGATCAATACATGAGTTGCTTGAACTGGGACTGATACTTTGCTAGCGTGAAATAGCCTGAAAGTCTGAACACTGATCTAAAGGACACACGGTGTATGTTCAATAACGAGTCTATGAGAAAATAAAGTTGTACAATTCCAGGAATCGGTCCAATTTGCTCAAAACACGAGAGACTGGAGAGACAAGAGTATTTTCAAGATTTGTGGTCTCTAAACCCGTCAGTCTTAGTAGATTAGGCTCTGAAGTCTAATTAAAACTTTCCTTGGAGCGCTCTGATGTTCCATACTATACAAACAAGCTCCATCTCAAAGAATAGATTGATTTGAGTTGATTAGTTGATTGCGATTGTTGAGGGCAATAAACGAAACCTTGAAAAAACCACCTTTTGATGATTAATTGCAAAAATGTATCTTGTTTCAAATAAACTTCAATTCGAATACCACTTTCCTGTGGCTGCGATTCCAAGAAATTCGTATAACAAACGAAACAAAGTATAAGTTCACACAAGTTTATATAACTACACAGATTATAAAGGCAACAGGCAATCCACTAAAAGTATTCTCGTCGGTACTGCAGGACAAAACCTTCATCAGCACCGCAGCAGTTTACATTTGAGTCGTAAGACCTTAGTCTGCCCTGCCATCATGTTTGAGCACTGCAGTAAAGTAGTAGTGGTTTCCAGTTAGAAAGATAAAACTCATTGCATAATCCCTGTCTCTTGGGTTCCCTAGTAAGTAAATGTGGGTATGAGAGATCATGGCGTGTGATTTGCGTTTTTGAATTCACATCATACTTCGTCGAGTTTTTCCAGCAGTTGACTGCTGCTGCTATTGTAAGTATACACAGAGAATATACAGTACAGTGAAAGTGAGAAGATAAGACCCCAGCTTCGCAATGCGGAGAAGAAGACTTTTATTTGATGAGAAATCTTGCACCAGAAGAGTGGGTGAATCCATTATACAGTTTACTTTTATCCAACCCATTCATTTGTGGTGATGAGGAGAAAAACGCATTTATTCTGAATAGGAAACATCCCAGCAACGAATGAATTGCAGATTGAACATCGTAATTCAGTTGAAAGGACGCTCACTCACAATTTCCAGTGTCTGCTACTTCAACTACAGGGAATTATATCAGTGGTGGTTCCAGTTATCATGTAAAACGTGTCAGTTTGTGGCATGAATGTAAATGATCCTTATTCTTCCGTGAGAAGCTGGTTGAGCTTTAGCAACATTAAACAGGACGGAGGACGGAGAGTCGTCACTAAACTAAAGGATGTTGTGTGTTGTTCATCAGGTTTATGAATATTTGATAACCCACCAACTTACCAAATACAGTTGACACTGAGAGCATTAATTCGTTATGATGGAATGATGATGATATTCCCTTTCTTTCTTTCGCTTTCTCCTCGTCGTCACCACTTTAAGTAATTCATACTTCATCATCTCATTCACACTTCGACTTTGCTTTCCACCAAATCTTCCTCTTGTTGGTGCGTCCTTTTACAAATTCACTTTGTATTAACTTATTAAGGCGACCAAAAATTCAGTTGTTAATCGTTCACATTCTTAGCTTGCATTCTTTTCTTTCAACTATCCCTATTCAACCAGGCAGCTATTTCCGTGGGAGTACTTCACATCCTCTCTTTAGAGCATTCCTTGGTTAATGGCTGTATCTTAATCTAACTCCCTCTTGGATTCATCACATGTTGGTGAACCAAGTTATCCAAGGCTCACGCAGAGAAGACAATTAAACGACGCATTCCAAAAACTGAACGCAAAGTGAGTAGAATGTACACTTGCAAGGTCACGAGAATAGAATAGGCAAAGACCTCATTCCCCACCAAGAATTTTCTTACATTTACTAATGCCCTTGAAATATTTAAAGCTCCTTTCATCTCGAAGAAACTTTGCATGCGAACATTTTAAGCATCATAGTATCTGAGAGCAGAAAGTATTCGTCTGATGGCTTGAGCATTCCATACTTCTAAGATTTGTAAGTAAAGCATCAAACTTGCCTATCAGCCTCCAACATAATAGAAAAAGAAAAAGAGAGGAATACTACAAAATTAACAATTAAGAGGCTGGAGTTGTTGCCCTAAATTAAAACTGATCTCTTTAATTTTACTCTGTAGTTTCTCTTCTGCATTCATTCCACTGCTTTATAGTGTTTGACTAGACATGCAAAAATGCGAAGAGAAAGATTTATGCAATACTTTTTTAGTTAAGGAAGCGCCTATAGAGTCACTTTATACTGACTGGGGAGGAATTTCTCGTTTTGGTACTTCAGAGATGAGATTCATAATAAAGCTAAAACTCCTCCGACCCCCACCAACCACTACACTTGCCATGTCATGCATAACTTTCTCCTTCAGCTCTGTAATATTGCGAATATTGCTTCACAACGTTGGTACACGAAGAAAGTTTTACATACTCTTTCCATGACAAAATCAGACTTGGTCTATAGCTATTCTATTATTCTATCTGCAAAACACCAACAGTACCAGTCTTATTACAGACTGTTCGGAGTCTTTCTCTGCACTTCTTCCTGCTCCTCTCCTAAACTCCAATGAGAATCCAAAAAAACTTGTTTGTGTATTATTGTACGTCTTGTACACGCGAATCACACAAACGAAGAAGCTGCTGCTGCTGCTTCTTCTTCTTCTGTATTGGTGTGATAAGATTCTCGGGTTAGTTGCATATTACTCTATACACGCAGTATTAGGACAATTTATATATAGTAGATTTCAAAAAATCCTACACAAGTATGTAGAAGCCTATCATACCCTTTTTTATTTACTTTCTCCCTCGCTCTTTCAGTTTCATTCGTCTATTATATTCTGCAACGAAAGTATGTGTATTTTTTATTACTTTGTGTGTAATGTGAAATTCTTGTAGTAGGATAGAAACTACGGGATTTAATGTTTTCTCTTTCCTCTTCGTTGCGTTACTTGTCTTGTACTTTGTATCTTATCTCTATGTGCCTGTTAGACGGCAAGATACGTATGACTATGTACACTGGACATGACATTAAGCATTAACTCTCTCTTTCCACGATGTTGTATTAATGCGTCATAAGGAAGGAACTGACATTCTTGCGTTGAGCTATGGAATTTGCTTTGTGCCTTATACTTAGGAGAGTGAAAGCTTCTCCAATTCAGTAAGGGTTATTAGTTTGCCTTTATTACAGTATTATAATGTGCAGTATGTACAAGTATACCATAAACTTGATATTATTGTTTGCAAAGACGGTGCTACACTCTTGTCTAAATAGATTTAAGAATAAACACTTTTCCTTTCTGCTGCACACAGGAAGTTTCTTTAAGTTCCAAGTTGAAATGTGCATGTGTGTGTGTGTGTTTTGTGTCGTAGTGAACTGTTTGAAGTGAAGTAGAGTTCTAGAATGCAAAGGAATGTTAATGATTCCTTCCTTATAATAGTTCAAATGCCACAGAATGTAGCTTTCTCCGGTTGTAATGAGTCCTACCACGATTACACAGAATCAAGTGAAGTTGCTTATTCCACATGATGATTATTCTTAGAGATTAAAACGTTCGGAACAAAGTAGAACCATTTGGTTGAGAAGCATTCGAGCAAAAGCTTTTTACTTTAAGGCTTTTGATCAATTTACACCCAAGCGTGGTACTTAAGTATTTCTTGTTACATAATAATAACATTGAGCTTAGTTTGACGAAGCTTTCGTCAGTCTGTCGGTAGTCTGCAGACTTCACTTTCTCTCTGTGGGATCCATTAATGCTGATTCTACTTCAGAGACCAGCACTGAGATCCCTTTTGCTCTCCACCAATTCTACGTACTATCATCTTTTAACAGAGCAAGTGGCTGTAGCTCTCCGACTCTCTGAGTAGTAATTCCACCAATCTCATTTCATGTTTATGCATCTCTCTCCATAATAGACTCATCGCCCAGAATGAGCAAGGCAAAGAACTGATTACTTAACAGATAAGACGCGACTTAGCTTTGATCTGACGACGGATTAGACCCACTCAGGATTTAGAACTCGTCCGTTTAAATGTTATGCATTTCATTATACTTGTAGCTAACTGCACTTTCACTTTATATCCTTGATCATGTCACAGCACCAAGAAGTGAGCATTATTATATCCTACCAGTTTTCCAAATTCTCAACTTGATCTATTCGAGACTAAAACAGTGCTTTACATTACATTACACTTTACATTACACTTTAGATTTATTTTGTCCGTTAAGCTCAATGAAATTCATATGCAATAAAAGAATGTCATGTTCAACATTCAATCTATTGTTGGTAAATATCCTTTTACATTATTCAATAATTTGTGTTCTATAGTTCTGGTGCGATTACAATATAAGACCAGTATTAAGTTACATTTCTCAGTCCGATCGGGATTGGTCTTAGGCAGAAACCGTCGAGGTGTCTGGAGCTTAAGTACTGCAACTGCATGGTTCAGTTTTCGTATGGTAAAATGTAAAGAATTATTCTGTATTCGTACACTCATCTCTGTAGCCATGATCATGTGTTTCATTTCAAGTAGACTTTATGTATGTATGTACATTAGAGTTCTAGTCAGTTTCATCACATCTCATCAGCCAGAACAGACTTGACGATTTCGTAGTTTTAAAAGGCCTGACAAGTAACGTAATCCTAATCCCAAGGGACCGTGCACGGAGCATCAAGTCCACATGTTGTTAACTCTAACACGACTTAGGTGTGTCGTAATGTGATGGAATGAACTTTCTCTAATTCCGGTGTGCTATCTTTCCTTCCTTTGTCTCTTTTCCTAAGGTGAATTAGTTAATCCGGAGAGAAAGCACAGTAATTTAGATCTTCTCCGCACTTACAGTAAAACTGACACTCATTGATGATTTTGCAAAGAATGAGGAGGAGAGCTGAACCAACACGAAATACTATATAATTTCTAATTACTTTTACTCCAGGCATTAGAAAGGCCTAATACTCCAGCTCCAGATGAATTTAAGCATCCTAAAGAATTTATTTCTAAAACCTTCAGCCACATATTGCAGTAAGTCTAGAAATCTTTCAGAACTTATCTCCAGAAAGAATTACATATCCTCTTGAGATTACTTCCCACACGTTCACCTCGTGTAGTACTTTCTGTATGGCTTAAGGCATTCTCGGTAATGACGCTCCTCTGTGCCTTATTCTAGGAATCAGATGATACTTCCTGCCTCCTCGAGAAAGAAAGTTCGTTTTAATCGATACAATTTTCTGCATTCACTTAGCCTAGTTTTAAGAATTAGTTTGGAATTTGGAACCGAACAAACTGCAACGACACTGGTTGTCTGTTGAACTTTACCCAGCGATTTTACTACACACAATACATCTACATTTTTTATACCTAGCTAAAGCTAACCCAGTGCAGTTTGAAACTGATAAATGCCTAAATGTACGCTGTACTTTGTAGTAGCACTTGTTTGAGCTTTAGCTCCAGCTTGTGTGTTGTTTATAAGTGTGGGCTCTTTAACTCAAATGAATGGTAAGTTTGTTGATTTCAATCTAGATTTGATACTTTCGTGACTCTACTTGCTTTAAGAATCAGACGTGTGAGTATATACTCTAGTGTTCCTGAGTTCGAGTGGCATTGATTGAACCAAAGTACTTGAGAGGTTAAGTAGACTTACCACACTACCACACAAACACAGAAAGGCCTCATTTTATCAACAGCACCCCCTTTTCGTCTTCATTCTTTCATTTAGACTTTCTAACAAAGCTGCAGCATATGGACTAACTAACAAATGTATAGTCAGTAGACCATTCAAAAGGTTTGTTTCGGTGGATGGACACTAAACAGTTCAATAGTGTTGCATGTTTCGCCTAAGACTGTTTGTACACGAGAGGAACATTAAACTTTCCCTGTAATACGAAGGTAGTCCGCTTTCTTTTCCGCCATCAGTTTATTCCTCTTCCGTGTCAACCCTGGACTTTTGCTTTCGTTTAAGAAAACTTCGAGTCCTTCTTTTTTGACGTGTTTACGAAAGGATACGCCTTAATATTTCATTTATTTGTCTTGACATGTGTATAATACTTATCGAATAGGTACTCAGTGTAGTCATTCCTCCTAATCCTCTAAAGACTGGGGAAAAGCTATTTGACTTTTACTTTAGATCTTTTAAGCTGTGTGCTCGAGGTTTGCTGCAATACCCGACACATCTACTCCAAATACTTTCATGTTTCTTGTGATTGAAAGCACCAACAACGGAGAAATATGTTCATGAGTCTTTCAGTCATGGTGAAACCATGTCCTAACTTAAACTTTCTTCCGCTTTCATTACTCCAGCTATAAGCATGTTACTAAAGATGAAATTGAAGAAGCCATAAAAAGTAATTGCAATGCTGAAGATACTTGAGATGAGGCAGTTTCAGCTTTGAATTACAACTGTCATGAGCAGTAATATCGTCTACACTCTTCTGATAAATATTTTATAAATTCTTGAGATTTAAAATATTGCGAATGAGAGCCTTCATGGTTTAGAGAATTTTTAAGAGTGTCACGTAAAATATTAGGCTCGTGTGAATTTATGGTGCAATATAAATCTTGATTATTAATGCATTCTTCACAGCATGTGATAAATTATTAATTTGTAGACGTGGAATATTAAAAATAGCAAGAGATAAAATTCCTGTAAAAATCCACTCGAGATAAAGCTATTCATAGAACAGTGGAACTTGGGAGATCAATCACAAGCTGAATACAGCAAGCCATTGATCTAGATGTTTAACTGAAGTTTTACTTGAAAGAGTTTTTACAACACAGGAGCCATATAAAAGGAAGATACATGGAGTAAATAAACCAACTGACAGAGTTTTGCGATTTCGATTATCCCGTAGCGAGAGACTTTCTTGACATAAAAAAGTTGGTGTCGCATAAATCACGTGTACAGACTTCTTCGTAGCTTTCTCCGTACCAAATGTTTATTAGGAATCATGCTGCCACTCGACCAGAAGCTAAAGAGAAACTCTAAGACCAAAATCGAAGACGAGACTCTCATAAAGACACCAACACACATACACACCCAGTCTAGCAGATGATACAAAAGGGACCATTAAAAATTTTGAGAAGAAAGAATGGTTGACATTTCTTGGAAAGGCTATTTCTTTGAATGTAGAGACAACTTACTTTTTCAACTCAATTTGATGATATACAACTTGTGTTGGCTTGTGTGTGGAGAGGAACTTTCTCCACGGGGTGAAAGCTTGTATCTCTTTTCGGAGTAAGTAATGTAAGTAACAAGTAAGGCGACTAACACGTACACATTAACTTATGGAGGCTGAAGAGGCGAGTTGAAAGGCGAATTCTTATTGTGAAAGGAGCTGTGAAATAAGTTGAGATCAGGAGAAGGTTTCAACAAATACACAAGACTTATTACCCCTGGCTGGATCTGAGTCAAGAACTAATACAGATTGAGAGCACGGCTACTACTCGTCTAGATGCACTAGCAGCAGCCCTTAGCCTTAGATCGAGCTTCTTCTCGGTGGACTTTGAAGAGCACAAGAAGTTCAGTACATACATAAGCAGTAGAAACTCCTGTTCAAGATGTTCTCCTGAGTTGTGCTGTGTTGTTGGTTGTATTATATACAAGCAGCCATTTGTGTGCACTTCAGCCTGACCTTCCCTCCCTCTCTTGAAGAGATTCTTTTATTATAGACTAAACCTATACCACCCTGTATACCTACTATACTACTTGTTGGAAAAGAGTTTTAGAGTTGCGGATAACTAATTTACTATTAGGACGTGTCACTCTCCTGCTTTCCAATTTGTCAGAGTATAATTGGATCTTGTAAATGACATGAGTTTTCGTAATGCAGATGTATTCTTCATTTATTAAATTATTTGTAAGAATGAACTTATTTGTGTATATCTAGATGTGTGCTATAAGTTATAACTACTTTTACAAAAGAACAAAGAGTTTCTGGAAGAGAACAGACGGGAGAATAACGCTGGGAACAGGTGAATTCCTCAGACAGAAAGTGGAGCACACACATTACTCTTTTTTCCAATGCTCATTCTCCCGTGTTAAAATATTATCGATTCTGTCTGAAACAACATAGTAAATGCCATCATTACAAATTTCTATGATTATCCATCATTTTCATTCTATTGGGCATTCTTGGGTTTTTGCGAGGATGTAGAAAAGTGATATCAGAGCTGTGTGCGTTGTTGTATCAGACATCACATCAGAGATCAGCATCAATTCTCGATACCCATGGAACATGGAACAAACTTCAATATTCGAGATGAATGGGACTGTTACTGCCTATTCGGCCTCATTCTTCCCAAATGATGATGATGTAATTCGCAATTCACATATGGCATCAACGATTTACGAGATATGAATCTCAATTGGTACTCTTTCACATTTTTGACGTGTCTTCGTTTCCTTTCATGAATAATATTTCGATTTCTGCAGTTGTATCACTTCGAATCTTGTGTCTTGTAATGTGAGTTGAGACACAAAAGTATCTGGCAATAGAATCCCATCAGTTTCTATTTTCCTCTTTGACATCGACATCTCTTCATAAATTGAGTACTACGTCGGGATCTGAAAGTAAAGCTCAATGTGATGTCTTTCTCTATTCAGATCTTCTGAAATTTTTTTAAGGACTCGAAGTCAGTCTTCAAGCAGTAATTGCGAAATCAACAGGGCATTTATACATTTTATTGTGTACAGCATCTCATTGTTTCGGCTACTCTGAGCAAAAGTAAACAGTTCGAATGAATCCACCTACAACTGAATTCTAAAATTCAATTCTATTTATGTGTATTCCGACAAATCTTACATTCTGTGTAATCAAAAGGTTCTCTAGACAAACCATGTCAAATAAAAAGGGCTTTACATTATAATGCGATATGCACTTGCAGCATCAGAATTTATTTTCCTGCTCTGTATTACTGAGGGCTAAAAGGTTTATCTACTTTCCTGTTCATTTGAACAATCCTCTTCGTCCTTACTTTCTAATCATCCGTAATTGCCGTCTCTTTTGTCAGGAGAAGTCAACAATCAACTGTTTCATCTCTCCTTATGGTGTGAATTCCTGTAGAAATTCCTTCCCTTCTAGACAAGCCGTGAAGAGACGCTGATATTAATAATGCACTGTTTCTGCATGCAATGCAGTGATGATAGTAGTAAAAAAATAAACGGCCTGAAGGAAGGGCGACCGACCGACTAACTCTTTACAGTCCATAATGCCCATAAAGCAGTCAGTGAGAGTCTCTCTTCTCGTTCTTTTATTCTTTGTTTGACTATTGTAATTCCTTACAACCAAGGAGAGTGGAGAAATGTTGAAGAATGCAGCAGAGTTTGTGCTTTCTTTACTTCTTCTTCCATTTGCCTCCCTCACTCTGTACAGTATATTATGAGAATCACACACACACATACACAAAGTATATAAAGGGACGGATGACTCGACCAATGTGCATTGGCATTTCTATACTTTGTCAGGGAGACTTTTGTATTGACGGAGAAAGCACGGAGAGAAAGCAGTCCATGTGGATGGATCCGACTACTTTTAGTTGAGGACGAGGAAGCTCGCTTATTTCTCTCTCGAGCACTTGTTTCCTTTGCCAATCTTGCATCTCTCCTTCGTTCGCTCTCATACTTTCTCGTGTTATGTTATGCTATCCTCCGAGTGTGTTTCGCCATTCTTCCATCACCATCACCACCACCCTCATACTCATATTATGCTGGCTTCCCTGGCTGGCACCCTCAAAAGTCTTCTCTGGCCACGGCTCAGTCAGTTTTGGAGTAGACTCGATAACACGAGCAACACTCAAGTCAAAACTTAAGCTGCTGCTCCTCTGCAGCACAAGAATACAAAACTTTGGCTTTAGCTCCGGTGGAGGAGAGTTTATTCCCAAGACCAATCTCCATCACAGAAGAGCTTTTTGATTAGTTCCGTTCTATAGCCGAAGCTAAGTAAAAGCAAGAGTGATCATACACACACACACACAGATATCGTTGTACTTTTGTGAGAAAGTGATTTCATCCACAAAAAGCAAATAGTTTTCCACGCCCAAGCTTTTTCCGAAAGATCCGACGAATTCAGGAAAAATCATCCGTAGGTAAGACTCCATGCATATTCACCATTGTTCACTTGATAGCGCATCATCCAACATCCCACTGTCGCGTCATCAAGTTAATCATTTCTCTCTAAGATTGGACATGTTTTCTAAACGTTCGTTCTCTAAGAGTATCATCTTTCACGTCTCTCATTCCTCGTCCATTCCAATCACACAGATCTTGTTCAATTCAGTCTCTGTTTTGAATCATCACAAAGCAAAGAAGGTTAAATATCCTGTAAACATTTTTCCCATTTCAACAAAACTGCTGCCTTCCATTTACTAAAAACAACTCAAAGTTCCGTTTAGTTTGTCTACAAAGATTCAATTTATTACATTAATAAGTTTGCGGAAAAAAAGCCCTGTGGGTAAAAAAGAAGTCAACGAGAGCGGAATGCATATGTTCAAAACTTAATATCCATTTCATGAAAGAAAACATGCACACACACTAATTTAAGTTGACATTTTGGTGTAAATCCAATTGCGTTTGAGTATGCACAAATTGGCCTACTGGAAAATCTCGCTGGTGTCAAAGTTTTTAGAAACTAAAGAGACCGTTTACAACTACAAACAATATTTGTGGTATAATCGACGTTCTTTATGTGTACACATGACATTCTCGTTGCAAATTACTGCTAAACTGAAGGTAGTAGAAGGCAGGGTTCAAATATGTCTGTAAGCTTGTTAGCGGTTTATTATGATGAGTAGGATTTTACCTCAGCTCTTGTGTACTTTGTGATGGCAAGATAAATTGGCCAACACTTAACGCGGCTTATATCAAGCGAACCAAGAATCTCATTTGCATGTTTCACCTACATTTTGTTTGCCTTAAACCGAGCTTATTCATAACAGCACTTTCATTCTGTCACAGCATCATGCAAATTGTTATGTTAAATAAATAATGTTCAAAGGTTCTTTCTTCGTCTTCGTACTCACTGCTACCCATACTACACAGCACAGATTATGTGGTGTAATTTGTAAAGATCTTTTACCAAAGTACACTAAAGAGTAAAATGATACGATGAACATCACCACAGATGTTTTCCTTCACTTCTTTGTCTCTCCGTCCTTAAAACTAAATCCTCTTTAAATATCCCTTGTTTTTACATTTTAACGAGCTCCCTGAATTCATCCCTCTTTTGCAAATTTTT
>JAQGAD010001840.1:0-16637 GCA_034696625.1 Isotomurus palustris | reverse complement strand
AAAAAGTAAAAACCCTGCGATTGCAAGGAGTTAGGTAAACCGTCAGTGGTGAGAAGTACTGAGGGTGCCACCTACAAAGGCGAGTTTCCATTCATTCATTCAGCTGACAGTGCAGAGAGATCCAAATATTTTGGGACTCAACCGAGCGAAGAGATTGAAGTCAAGAATGAATCATCAACAAACAAAAGTCTGATGACGGTTGCTCGTGTGACTTTTAGTTAAATCTCGCAGATTAGTCATTCATCAAGATTATTATTTCATAAAGAATTGTTTGACGTCATTAGTATTCTCTTGCAGGTAAAAGTTGTGCCAGTATTGACGGTGTTGTTTAGTGCGTAGAGTTTGATTCATTGTTGTATATAAGCTGTTGGATTTGTTTTTGTTTTTGGCCGAAGTAGATACGTGAAATATAATCGGGTAAAATGTTTTCGTCGGGTCCGAATTACACAAAATTGAAAACTAATTTGCGGTTGGTTGTAAATCGGTTGAAACTTTTGGAAAAGAAGAAGACGGAATTGGCCCTGAAAGCGAGGAAGGAAATCGCAGATTACTTGGGAGATGGGAAGATAGAACGGGCTAAGATAAGGGTGGAGCACATCATTGTAAGAATCTTTAAAGATTGATGTTATCAGTAAATAGTAAACTATATAGTGGGTATCATTGAGGGTTTTATTTTTAATTGTTCTAGAGAGAAGACTATTTGGTAGAAGCGTATGAGATTGTGGAGATGCTGGCGGACCTTGTCCTCGCTCGGTTCGGATTGGTGCAGCAGATGAAGTAAAAGAGATGATCAATGAAATGAAATTAAGGGTATTTTTCAGTGTTATTAATTTTCTTATATTGATGTGGATTTGTAGAGATCTTGATGAAGGACTGGCAGAAGCAATTTCAAGTCTTATTTGGATAGCTCCAAGACTTCAAGCTGATGTTCCGGAGTTGAAAATCATTGCAGACAGTCTTATCTCTAAGTACGGAAAGCCTTACGGAGTTGCGTGCCATGATAATGCCGTAGGAACTGTGTCGCCTAAGCTCATGCAGAAAATGAGTGTCCAAGCTCCTCCGAAAATCCTGGTGGAAAAGTATTTGGTGGAAATTGCCAAAATATATAACGTGGATTATGAACCTGATTCAAAGGTAACTTGGCGTAATAATCAGTGTGCAGATATTATGTTATGTTTTTGTGTAATGCTGATCTTGAACTTAATTGTGATAGATTCTTGAACCGAGTGAAGATGCTTTGTTGATTGATGTGGAAGGAGGAGGAAACAATTTAGGAAATAACTTTGGTCCAGGTCCTGGTGGTGCTGCGGGTGGAGGCGGAGGTGGAGGTACATCTCAACCAGGATTTATTGGTGAGTTACGCAAGCTATTACGCAAGCTGTTATTAATCCATGTGATTTTGAATTATTTAATGTCAATGTCAATTTAACAACTTTTTCTCCACAGGATATCCTTACATGCCAGTTCCGGCTGCTCCAGGTGCTCATCCAATGCACCCACCTGCCTATCAACCATTTCAATATCCAAGTGTACCTACCGTACCAATGGATGAAAAGGCTTCGTTTCAGCATCACAGCCCTCCTCCTCAGTTCCCAGGATTCAATATTCCAAACATTCCCTCAGATGGGGATGATGTTAAACTGCTGAATGTTAATAAGGTAACTTCATGTCCATTAAGTGTTTTTATATTTATGTACCTTCAGTTGTTAAGTATAAAATACCCCTATCATGTCACATGAACTCCTGCAACTTATCAAATGCCTTGTATGTACGTAGAACGATCCTAAGCCTAAACCAGCACCTCGCGGCAAGATCCCTCCAGCAAATCAGGATAGCTTAGATTTTCCGGATCTTCCGGATCTTCCGGACTTACCGACTGTACCTTCTACAATGCCTTCAGATCCACATGTTCCAAAAAATAACGGCCATTCGAATTCAAATGAGGAGAACGACATCGATTTCGACGATTTAACGAAAAGATTTGAAGAGCTGAAAAAAAGGAAGTAAAGAGCTGGAATCCCATCATTGGAGGAATTGAGGCTTATCTTATCCGAGTAATTTTACTTTGCATGTATACTAAAATGTTGCAGATGGTTTTATGGTTAATACCTCATGTCATTGATGAAGCCTCATATCTGCTTGACGTCTACTATAATCCCAAAATCCTAATAAATCACAAAATAATAATCCAACTATGAATAGCGATGACATAAGTTTCACATTTTGTTAGCATTGGTCGCCTTGCTAATCACGTTAATTAAGTTGCAGCAGAATGAAAAAGGAAAAAAATTAATGAAGGATGTTAGGCGGAGCCTCCAGTTGTGCATGGGTGACTAAAAAACTTATGACAGTTCCTTGTGGGTGTCAAATGAGAAGTTAGTTCACCCAAGATCGTAGGTAGACTACCTTTAATTTCCATTTAAAAAGCTATTGGCATCTAGAAATATTAGAGATATGGTTCAAGTGTGAAGGTATAACATAACATGGAACACCATTCTTTGGTAGAAATCCAAATCACATTAGTTTTATTTTAAGTGCATTTAAGTATTCTAACCTACCTTTTACCCTTTCATCTCAGGACCGACACTAAACGGAACATTTCTGTGTTCTTACAATACACGCAACAAAATGCTGACTTACTCAGCCCTATTTTCTCACAATACATTAACCTACCAGCTGAATAGAATGATTCATGCAAAACTGATTTCATTTTACCTAACTCACACTGCAATAACAGTACAATGGTTGGTTGACTCATTCAGTGCCATATAACAAAAGTAAAGTGGGGTGGACGTAAAGATAAAAGGCTTTAGGCTACCATCATCATCTGTCTGTATATGCTTTATACATCTACATTCATTTATACGCCACACTTGCAGTTACTATTCTCATACTGAGAGTTCCCTTTCCAACTAATTTGTGGCACATATTACATTACTTCAGCTCAGCCTTCCACAAAACACACATTCACAAATATCATTGTTACTGGCAATATATATTTACTTGGTCTGCACGAGTTAAACAGCGGTTAAGGAACCGCAGGTAGTCTAAACACACAGTGTCAGTAGTGGTTCACAAGTTTAAGGTTTCTTTCCTACAATTATTCTTCGTTTATTCCATGTCACTAATATTCTAAAAGCATACAGTCTCTGCAATTACTAAATAATATTTGTCTCTCTGGTTTGTTCTAATGCTCAAATACATTCTGCTGATTTCCTTGTAGCTCAAACTTCAAAGTAAGCACAAGTAATTGCCAACTCTCTTTTTTGTGCAGAGTCCTATTTATATGCACACAAGTAGAGTTACCATTCGCGTGTGGATATTCTCAATGATTAGAAAACTGTGATCTTGTGCAGTTAAACCGTGACAGAAAAAGTTCGTTTGTAGTCTTTTGATTGAGAAACACAGACTTCTAAACAGCTAAAAGCCTCAGGATCTAGTGGGTTCATCAGAAAGTGAAAAAAATCTGTCGAATATAATATCAGCGTGCTGTTTAATATCTCACGAGGATGTTTGTCAAAAGATTGTCTTGTATTGAGTCATTCATCATTCCTCATTCCTTATAAGACAAGCCTAGTGTGGAGTAATGTCTTCTCTACAATAACATTGTGTCTCATCCTTACGAATTCATCATACATTTAGCCGATTCAAACATGAGCAAGTTTGGATTCACTGACCAGCAATACTAAAGGAGTATAGGGTGTTTCCCCTTGACCACGTTACAGAAGAAATCTCATTTTCATACTTATTCTGTGTACACTCAGTCTAAGCGAGTAGTGTAGTACACTTTGTTCAACGAATCTCTTCATCTTCATGAAATCTGCTCTGGTTTACTAGTTGAAGAAACATCGTTTTTTGGCCTGCCAAGGTCAATCCACATCAAAAATGGTAAGCATAAAGTTACCTGAGATCAAAGCGTTTAATCATAAGAATACAGTTATGTTACCCGAGTGTTATCTTATCGTCTGAAAGTTGTGAAAGGTTGTCCTTCGATTCCAGATTTAGGTATGCAGACAATGCAGAGTTGCTCAGTAAAAGTAGTACACATTTATGTATAAACAATTTGTCATTTTCTGTCATTCATTTATTTTAACCACGATAATTTTAGCATTAACGAGATACATTAATTGTTGCTCACCATAACTGTACATTTACAACATTTGAGCTAATCTTGTATAAGTTTTAACTTTAAACTATCAATAACTACTATCAAACGATCAAAGACCACGTAGTAATTATCAAACTTTGCGTCACAGGATGGGAAAATGTTGATATGGAATGAATCTGATAAATTGGGCTATATTTGGTTACAGGTTTACCATTGGCAGTCATTAAACGCCAAAATATCCGGCGTGGATGATATGACACTACTGTCAAAAATCTCAGATGATAGCATTGTAGAAAATTTGAAGAAGAGATTTATGGATGACTGGATTTTTGTGAGTGTCAAATTTCATTGATGATGAACAAGAATGAATATAAGGAAACAATAATGAATTTAATTGATTTTAGACATACATCGGTCCTGTGCTCATTAGTGTGAATCCATTCAAGCAATTGCCGTACTTTGGAGAAAAGGAAATTTTTATGTATCAAGGAGCGGTACGTTAATTAATGACTTTATAAATATATGTGGCTGTTCACAGCTAATGCCAAATTCACACCTTAAAAATTTCCCCTGTAATGCGTAGAATTGGTTGCTGCATGGTGTGTAAATCACACTGTGATTCTTCAACCAAGACAGTTAACTTGTGTAGTTGTGTAGTTTTAAAAATAACTGTGGGTTAAGCCTGTTGAGTTTCCTGTGCGAACTAATAAGAGGCAATAAGCTACATGCTAATTGTGACGAATCCGAAACATTTAAACTTTCACTGAGTAATTTGTAACCGATTTGATTCACATCTGAGGTGTTCATTTCGAATCATACAAGCCGTGAATATACGTGAAATATTTACAATTACAATTCTTACAACCTGTCGGCAGTTATGCTACACGGTTCTCTTTGTGTTAATAGGACTGCCGGACTGTATGATTAAGTCTAACCAGTCTCGTTTTCATTTCAACTTCCCATGAAACTTGTCTATACATTATGAAACTCAAGGTAGTTGAGCCGCTAGTTCAAGTTCAGCTTTGTGTACATGCTAAATGCTAGGAGAGTTTGAATGAGATTGCCTGCATAATTCGATGAATTAAAGTCTACTTTTACTACCGGATTTGGAAAGCTAACCTAAGTTAAATTAATCTTCTTATTGTTTCAGGCTCAGTACGAGAATCGACCTCACATATATTCCACAGCTGATAACATGTATAGAAATATGTTGATTGATATGGAAAGTCAATGCGCTATAATTAGGTATGACGAAAGCTCTCAAAATAATCAAATCTCAAATTACTGCATTCTAATCTTTCTGTGGTATTCGTTCATTTTAGTGGAGAATCGGGTGCTGGCAAGACAGTCGCTGCCAAATATGTTATGAATTACATTTCACGGATTTCCGGTGGTGGTTCTGTGGTTCAACACGTCAAAGATGTTATTCTTGAGTCTAACCCACTCCTCGAAGCTTTCGGCAATGCAAAAACAGTGAGGAACAATAACTCGAGCAGATTTGTAATGGAAATACAATTATATTGTTATTCTAAGTTACTATACGAAGCTTGTACTCACAATAGAATGTTGCTTTACAGGGAAAATATGTCGAAATAATTTTCGGAAGAGGTGGCCAACCGACAGGAGGCAAAATATCCAACTTCTTACTGGAAAAGTCAAGAGTTGTTTCAATCAGTTCGTTAGAAAGAAACTTTCACGTATTTTACCAACTGTGTGCTGGAGCCACGGAGCCCATTCGATGTAACGATTATTAATGCAAAAAATACCATAAAACTGTCTAGATATTATGAAATTAAGTAACCTGATTGATTTCACAGCTGAATTGGCACTAATGCCACCAGACAATTTTCACTACTTAAATCAAAGTCCTTGCATGTACGTGGAAGGCACGAACGATGCTAATGATTACAGGGAAACTGTGAATGGTACGGTTCCCCCAATATTATGTTTCTGCCTTTATGTAAAATGAAACTTGATGTAAATGGGACTTTTGGCCATCACTGCTAATAACTCTTTATGATTAATTTCCTCAGCAATGAATGTCATTGGAATGACTACCACCGAACAACGAGACATCCTGAGAACCTTAGCAGCGGTTTTGCATCTTGGAAATGTACAATTCAGAGAAGATGGAAACTACGCTTGTGTGTCTGATAGCAGAGGTGCGCAAAAACACGGAGATCATCACCATCCGTCTCTTAAATTTTTATATAGACAAAATTACTATGTAATTATATGTAATTTCTGTAGCTCTCGAATGTCCTGCTACATTACTGCAAATACAATCTTCCACATTAGCCACGAAACTTGTGAGTAGAGTCCTTGAAGGCAAATGGGGTAAACAAACTGACCGAATAGAAGTAACGCTGAGCCTGGAACAAGCCTTGATTACTAAAGATGCTCTTTCTAAAGCACTTTACTCTCGACTATTCGACTTTCTTGTGCAAGTACGTGAGGATCTCAGTAAATCTTCAATTAGTGCCAAATTCCAAGATGCACGGATTTTTTATTTCTTTATAATTTTAGCGAATAAACAAAGCAATGGTGACCAACGCAGAAGGCTATGTAATGGGAATCCTTGACATCTACGGATTCGAAATATTTCAACAAAATGGATTCGAGCAATTTTGTATCAATTACGTGAACGAAAAATTGCAACAGATTTTTATTGAACTGACTCTGAAAGCTGAGCAAGTAAGTTCTAATCATTTTGATCAGATTATGTTTTCCTTCTTGTACTTTCTCATCTTTTACAATCTTCTGTGTTGTTATACGTGTTTAATATGCTTCTATTGGGAAGGCCAGTTCAGCAATTTACTCGATCAACTAGCTGTGCAACCTGTTATCGTTTGAATTAATCACTTAATTTTGATCAACACTTTAAGTGTCATAATGAAAGTATATTACTGGCACAACAACAAATCTTGATTCGTTGCATGGATGAACCACAAAAGTATATAAAATATACATAGTTCAAAAGTTATACTAGTCTATAGCTGTTTAATTCTGATAGCGATGCTTATACAAGCATGAGATGACAGAGTTTCACTTGTAAGTATTAATAGTAAGGTTATAAAATAATATCCGCAATCAAAGCCACTCCTGCAAATCAAAATTCAACTGCACAACGGAGATTATGAAGACTAGAGAGTTTTAATTCCTTTTATGAAGTCGGATCAAAACTACAAGAACTCAAATGAGTTTACATCAATACAAGAATGTGGGAGTGTAACAAACAAGGAACTTAAAAAGATGATGCCAAGAAAACCTGCGTGAATAGGATCAAATCCTCGAGGTCACCATTTTACAAGAGTGAGATTCAAAAAATCTGTTGTACTGGGGTGGGAGTTTTTGGTAGAACTAAGTTAAGAATCACCAGTTGGTTTCCTTTGGTTTAAAAATCGAAAGAGCCACTGCTACCGCCGAAGCTGCTTGGAGCACCGCTGCTGCCACGGGTTCCGGAGGAAGGAGCAAATCCTTGAGATGAAGAATGGAATCCTCCGCTTGGAGATCCTGAGGATCCTCGGCTTGGGTGAGCAGACTCGAAGCCACCTCCGAATCCTCCGCTTCCTCCACTTGCTCCTCCGAATCCTCCGCCTCCACCACCTCCGCTGCTGTGTGGGTTGAAGCTGTGAGGGCTGCTTCCTCCGTGGAAACTTCCACCACCGCCACCTCCACCTGGAGAACAGGCGTAAAATGTGCCATCATCTCCTCCACCACTACCTCCTGCACATTACAGTCAAGTCCAAACAACTCAAATTACTTCTATCAAAGCAAGTTCAACTTTTTAAGGGAGTGGTTCACTAGGAATACTTGGAACTAAACGTACAGTTTCGCACTAGGATATCAAACTAAGATTTAACTACTTTGAGGAAAGTGAGACTTACCGTGATGAGGGTTGTGTCCTCCACCTCCACCTCCTCCGCTGTGTCCTCCTTCAGCACCGCCTCCATCAGAACCTCCTCCGAAATCAGCTCCAAAATCTCCTCCATCATTTCCTCCAAAGTCGCTTCCACCACCTCCACCGCCACCTCCAAAGTCATGAGGGTTGAATCCTCCTCCTCCTCCTCCACCACCACCGTCATTTCCTCCGAATCCTTCATCGTCTCCACCACCTCCTCCTCCGAATTGTGGCCGAGCAGCGACAGCTGCCACAAGGCAAAGCTAGAAACAATTCAAAAGGTCAAAAGTTATGAACAATTCCAAGAGAGTTTCGGAAACAAGAGAAACGCTTTTTAAGAGACAAACTCACGACAAGAATAGCTGGTCTCATGTTCCCCTTGATTGGAATTATTGGAAGTATTTGTGTAACTGACTTGGGAAGTGATAAATGGGTAATGTTCTTTGAGGCAGAATAGTCCGTTCTTTTTATACACACGGGGTTTGTTGGGTTAAAGGGTATCTAATTGGTTTTCACCCTTGCCTGATCATTAAATTTGACTCGCTTGTGTGTTTAGTTGGGTTGCAAATAACTTTAGCCGTCATTCAAGTAGGTAAAGCCGAAGTCAGTAAAGGCACCCCTAAGAAAAGTCATCTGTGGTGTCTTACGTGCGTTCCTTCCTTTAAAAATGCTCCTGTTCATGTCAACCACTTATCCGTTGGTGCATCGATTACATCATAAAGGATATATAGGCAGTTATAACTAGTTGCAAGTAGGCAGGAGCAATAGGTACACTGGTAGTTTATTGGGCTTTAATTTCATAATAATCTCCAATTGTGATCTCTTTCATATCAACAGAGTGTAGCATATAATATTTTAGTATTGTAAGTCCCTTATGAGTTGGTAAGGCTCACTTTCACTATTTGATGTTGGACACAGCAGTAATGATAAACCTCTCTATCGTGTATTGTGTGCGGAAGAGAAGCTGACAACCACAGCCGTTGAGTCGTTGAGTATTGAGTAGTAGCCACTTGGTTGACTGTTCCGACAGAATCCTACACGCAATTTTGATTGTCCACGCATCATTTGTACTCCAACTGAAAGCTAACGATTCAAATGAGATTTGATGGGGATGGGAACAATGTAATCATGAGTAGCATGTTTCGCACTGAATTTTTTCTTTAGTACATAATACATGACACTTCACACACACACCAAATAAATTGCAGCAGGGCTGATGCTGTTTTTTCCTTCTTGTCTGTGTGTATGTGTGTTTTATGCAAATCTGTTTTTGCTAAATTGGTCGGTTGTATAAGATTATAATGTAGGACAAAGTACGTAATTTTTTTTGTAGAAAAGCTGCGTTTGAGCGTTTAAACTGAGGATTAGCGTGACCACAAAGTAGATTGTGAATTGGATAGTGAGTTTTATGATCCATCTTCCTGCGCGATTTCATTCTGATATGTATTAAAAGACTTTGTAAGCAATTAGGCGAACAAAATACCTTATCTTAAGCGAATGTAAAATGAAATAACTTAACAAAGAGCATAAGAAACCTCGTGAGGAGATAGTTTCGTTTGATTGCTGGGAAAAGTGCAGCTCAGTCATCATTTAGAAGAGAACAATTAAAATGGAAATGCAGCTTGCAGCGTGCAATGCCTAGGCTTTGTGTGTACAATAATAATATCTGATTATTAGAAGTGAGAGCTACGGTTGATGCGAACGGAAGTAGAGACATAATACCGACCATTATCTTGCAGTATTGGCTTTGGGTGTAGTTCGAATTCAACTTCATTTAAATGCTCAGTGTCTATTGGTGTGTGTGAGTCTTCTCCTTCTACTGTCACTCTTTGACAGGTTGATGGAAGAGAGTGTAATAATTATCATAGTTCGCCGAACAAGAGATGAATACACAGAGCAAAGCGTATGAATTTAAAAATGGAGAGTCTCTATGATCTTAATATGTTTCTTAAAGGCTAAATGCCTTCCGTTCGATGATTATGGGTCTCGCTATGAAATGCAAATATAATGGGAGGGAGGAAGGTACTTTAAAAAACTTCCTTGTGAAATGCAGATTTTCGAAATTACGTGTACACGATAGATTTAGGCACTTACTATGTAACGTATAATCGTATAATATTCTACAAAAGTAGATAGAGAATTTATTGTCATCATGATACACATTTTTAACCGTGCTTTATCAAGAAGACGTGCTTGCCCTAGCGTTAAATTCGAGGTTGTATAGTTTTAGGAAAACTAGTACAAACTTTGGATCTGCATGATTGAGTTTGGCTGATTGCACAAAGTGCTGAGAAATGACATGATTGTGTTAAATGATTTACGTAACAGCACATTTTATTGTTTCTCATAGGAAGAGTACGTCCAGGAAGGAATTAAGTGGACCCCAGTGGACTATTTCAATAACCAGATTGTGTGCGACTTAATCGAGGGAACCAAACCACCAGGAGTTTTTGCAATTTTAAATGATGTTTGTGCAACTCTGCATAATGTCACTGCAAATGCGGATTCTGACTTTCAAAAGGTAGTTCACAATTTCCTAGCATATACTAATCAAAGTGGTACTTAAAGGTAGCCGCATATGTACCCACGCGTGTGTCGTGTGTCTGACTGTGATACCTAACTAAAGTAGTTTTGTCATTTCAAGAACCAAAACCTATATTTCTATTTTTTATCTGAATTTGCATCGAAATCAGGTTGAGAATAGGTGCGATAATTTTTGGTAGCCGGTTACGCTTATTCGATTTCGATTTTAGAGCAACATTTTGAGTTCGTTGCATGTAGATAATGAGGTTCTCTCAAGTAGCGTCATTGTTGAAAAAATCATTTGTTCATTGTGATCGTAAAATGGACTGGTGTGTTACTAATTAATGAATGATTCTGTTATTTTGCTGAAACTAATGAAAGCTTGATTAGATTAGACTGGTTAGTGGTAGTGTCGTGTTGGGCCATAAACTCACTTGCCTGTCAAGAGCAAATCAAAGTGGCCATTATGTTTCGTCATCCTAGGGCTGATTTTATTATAGTACACAAAATGAACTTCAACCAGATGAGCATTATTTATGAGTACACTCTCCCAACCTGTATACGATTTGATTATACAGAAAGTGGGAAAAGAAGCCTGTGGACATCAACATTTCCAGTCCTCGGTTGAAGGATTTGTGATTCACCATTATGCAGGAATGGTGAGCTACAACGTTCAGGGATTTTGCGACAGAAATCGAGATGTCCTCTTTCCAGATTTGGTTATAATGATGCAAAGCAGTTCAAGGTATGACTGATTAATCTTCCAATGATTGTGAACACTGATGAGCGATATTAGATTTCGTTTGGGAATTGACGTAATAAAAGATCAATGCCTCGATTGCAGCAATTTTATACGAAATCTCTTTCCTGAACAAATGGAAAACAAGAGCACAAGGCCGACCACCGTGGGAACCAAAATCAAATCTCAAGCAAGTCAACTTGTGGCTTCATTGATGAAATGCTCACCGCACTATATCAGGTGAGGCAAGATATTGACACACGATCAAATTTCACGATTCCGCACAGCGTTGGGCAATGTGGGTCATGTCTTAATTGTCTGAACTCTTAAGGTGCATTAAGCCAAATGAAACTAAGCGTCCCAAAGACTGGGAAGAAGATCGTGTGAGACATCAGGTTGAATATCTCGGCTTGAAAGAAAATATTCGAGTAAGACGCGCTGGGTTTGCGTACAGAAGAATATTTCAAAAGTTTCTACAACGGTAGGTCAACTCATACCCGTGAACCGTGATTATGACTGCTATGAGACACTCGTTTCTAAACTGCTTTTACTTTTACTGTTAAGGTATGCCATCCTATGCAAAGAAACTTGGCCAGCATGGCATGGAGATCCAAGACAAGGAATTGAAAAGATTTTAGCTGCTGCTTACATCGATCGAGACCAGTATCAACTTGGAAAAACAAAGGTTTTCATCAAAGCCCCTGAATCAGTATGAACGAAAACTTTATTACTTTTATGCATAGACAGGCGTGCTTGATTAATGGTATGATTTCCGTTTTGTCTCTTTAGTTATTTCAACTTGAGGAACTTCGGGAAAGAAAGTTTGACGGGTATGCTCGTGTCATTCAAAGAGCGTTTCATAAATACTTCGCCAAGAGGCAAAGGCAGAAGCAACAAGAACAAGCTGCTGCTATTGTCCACGGGAAAAAGCAACGAAGGAAGTACTCGATCAATCGGATATTCGTTGGAGATTATATTGGTAAGTTTCCAAATGAATGCACGAAACAAACCCATGTTTTTCACCTGTAATTAATCAATCATAATTAAATTTTCGTTAGGATTGGACCATAAACCAGAATTATTAAGTCTTGTCGCTCGAAGAGAGAAAGTAGAATACTGTGAAACAGTCACAAAATACGATAGACGGTTTAAGGTACATTTTAGTACAGTCTTGAAGGTGATAATTACTAATTATTTTGTTTAAAACAATTTTATGTATTATAAATTGGCAGGGGGCTAAACGAGATCTCTTCGTTACCAGCCATCGCGTGCTTCTCATAGGTCGTGATAAAGTAAAACAAGGACCTAAGAAAGGGCTTCTTGTTCCGGTGATTAAACGTGATATTCAGTTCAGCGATATCTATAAAATATCGTTAAGTACCAGACAGGTATGAAAGCTTTCTAACAACAAGCACAAAAGACAAAACAACGTAGTTATTTTAAATAATAATCTCCGTAGGATGACTTGATGATTCTACACATTCGAGGTTCTTACGACACCGTCCTAGAGTCCACTTTCAAAACGGAATTTCTCACAGTACTAAGCAAGCGTATCAAAGCCGCCACACAACAAGACCTTAACGTTGCGTTTAATGATTCGTAAGTTTGTTTGTGTAGTTTTTTAACGACTTCAAAAACAAAAAAATAATGGAGCAAGAAATATTTATGGGTGCAATTTTGTTAAAATTCAGGCTTGAGTTCACCGTGAAGAAGGAAGGGTGGGGAGGAGGGGGGACGAGGAAAATACGGGTGGTTAATGGACAATCAGACCTTCCATGTTTCAAAGTCAGTGGAAAGGTTTTGACCATTGAAATCGGAGAGGGGCTGCCTAAAAACACTTGTAAGAACTCATTGCTAATATTAATTGGATATCTTCATTATTCCAACTGGAGATAACTCTTGTTAATAATTTGTATTGTTTTGCAGATCCAAATAGTTTGAATAATGACTACATGCAAAATAGACCTACGAAACCAGTGAGAAACATTGGTCAAGGTCCCAACGGGTCCACAGTACAAAATAATCATCACCCAGTTATTCCTCAACGCCCAGCGTTCCAAACTCAAAACTCCAATCAGCAGCAGAACAATGCAAATTACACGGCACCACGACCAGTTGCACCTGGAGGACTTCAATCTCGACCTACGTTGAGACAACCACCACCTCCTCCAAGTGAACCGGCTCCTCCAAACCAACCCAGATTACCTGTTGGAGGGTTCCGACTTCCCATGGGGCAACCAAATGATAATGTTCCTCGGTTTAACAGTAGCAGCAACAGCAACAGCAACAATGCGAATAAATTATATTCAAATGCTCCAAAACCAGTTACCTACAATGCAATGAATCGCCAGTCCACTGAGAAAACCCCACAACAGTCGATAGCAGACATATTGAAAACTCCAAGTGCTGGAGTTTCAGGAGCTAAACGGAGTAGCTTATCGAAACCCACGCCTGGAGCTGGGAGACCAAAGCCTAAACCTAAACCTGTTTCACTTCATCCTAAATGTAGGGCTTTGTACGATTACGATGCAAAAGACCTGGATGAACTCAGTTTGAAGGAAGGAAGTGTTCTAGAAATCATTAAAGAACGTAAGAGAAACGCGATAAATAAGAAATTAATGGAAATTAATTGATTGCACTACATTTTTAATTTTTCAAATCGTAATTTGCAGATGACAGTGGTTGGTGGCTGGGGAAAGTCAATGGAAAAGAAGGTCTGTTCCCATCAAACTACGTGGAGAAATTGTAATCACATTAATTATTAGAGTGATGCATAACCTCGCAAAGAAACTTTTTGTATTTTTAATGTCCTTATAGTCCTCAATTGCTATTCCTATCTAGCTCTAGTCTTTTCTAAACTGAAATAAAACAATAAGTTTACAAGAAGAATACATTTTTTGCACAGTTCTTTTCATACATTATAACTTCATAAGAATTCTGCTTGTCATACAACCAACTGCGATTTGCAATAATAATATGGACATCAGTATGAGATAGAGATAAATTCATTCAACCGACACACTTCAAGGTCACAAGCATGGGAAAATCGGCAACGAGAGGGGTTTTTTCTCCAGTTGTCTGTTTCTGTTGATGTCATCTAGACTCTAGACACCTGGTGCCATTTAGGCATACACGAGTTAACGCTCAGGTCTCATTTAATCGCAGTATTATTATATTTAATTCAAGATGTCTCAAGTAAAATTATTCGGGTCAATACTGGCATCCACAACACTGCTCGTGTGCATTGTATTCTATCGTAAAAAACTTCGACATTTGGTTGGGAAGGAAAAACGAGATAAGTAAGTCAATAAATAATTCGTTCACATGCGTAAGGATGTTGGATATTGAGTGCGTATTTTTATTGGTATTTTAAGATACATGTTCGAGTTACTGAAGGATTTTCACTTGGATTATAATCCGTTGGCTGAAGAATATAAGAAGGAGTTGTTTCATCAACTACATGAGATGAAATCTGGTACTCCTTCTGGCTCATCCATCAGAATTTTGGAGATTGGCAGCGGCTCGGGTGATTTGTTTTGATTACGTAATCGAACTGCTATTTTAGTTGAGTTGTTTATCACAATGTGGAGAACTGTACAGGAGCCAACTTGATGTATTACCCTGACTGTCGACTGATAGCTGTAGATCCCAATCCCCTTTATGAAGCTGTGTTAAAGAAGAATGTGTCTGAGGTCAGTTCACCGTGTGCAATTAATGTGAATCGCCCTGAAATGAGATGGCTTGTTGCATAGACTCCAGGAATAACACTGGAAAAGTATATCAAGAAAGGTGCTGAAGATCTGAGTGATGTGGAAACAGGAAGTGTAGATGCAGTTGTCAGTACACTAGTACTCTGCTCTGTTCAGGATATGAAGAAAGTATTGAAAGAAGTACATCGAGTTCTTTCTCCGGTAATTTGAGTTTGAATTCGACCTTGAAGTAGATGCATAACTATTATCTGATTCAAATTGCAGGGTGGAAGATTCCTTTACATGGAACATATTCGAGACCCAGAATGGTCAAAATTTTTATTAATACAAAAGCTAATGACGTACACAGGATATTGGTCATTTTATTTAGATTGCAGCGTTAACAGAGATCCTGGTTATGATTTAGAGAAATCCAAATTGTTTTCGGCAATAAATCAGAGAAGACTTCGGATGAATCCTGAAGCCTTTTGGGTGTTGTCGCCTCATTTAATAGGAACTGCAACAAAATGACAATGATAAAGTGAACAAGCCATCTACTTGTGTGCCAATTTCCATCGATTTATATATTATAAATGATGAAAATAATAAAATAATTATAATTGGCATAAGAAGCCCTGTTATAAGTTGAGTATGAGTTTGCCAGTACAGCTATGCAATACATGAATGCATGGAATTTTCTTTTATCTTACTGTAGTATGTGTGCGTACTACTGCGCGTCCTTAGAAAATCCCGAAAGTACCCGATCCGAACTTTAAGCTACCCTGGAAGAAAGCCGGGGAGTATTATTCTGCATCATTTTCTACGGTGCTTGAGGTTTAATAAAACATATTTTTTTTAAAACACTGCGAGTGTGTAATTTCAAGTAATTTTAAGTTGTTCATAAAGAATTAAACATGACACGCTCCAGCAGTTTGATCTGTGCATCAGTTGCAGCATCAGTTTCTATCGCTTGTGTTGTAATTTATCACAGTGTCTTAAAGAATCTTATTGTGAAGGAAAGGAGAACAAAGTAAGCAGTGCAGTTTTATCCATCGAAAAGAAATTATAACTGTAGAAAAATCTAATAACTTGTTTCAGATACCTGTACCAAGTGTTGAAGAAGTTCCAGAAGGAATACAATCTAGCGACTGACGATTACAAGCGAAGGCTGTTTCAACCTTTGATTTACATGGACTCGAAGATTCTGAGATTGAAGAAGGCATTAACGATACGAATCTTGGAAATAGGGACTGGTTCAGGTGCTTCCCCTCTAACATGATTATGTTTCTTCAATTTCATGAGCTTATAATTACTCTTAATTTTCTATCAATACTTGAAGGAATCAACTTACCCTATTATCCCCCTAATTGCCGGTTAATTGCTGTTGAGGCAAATCCTTACTTTGAAGCAACTTTCCATGAAAGCTTACAGAAGGTAATCATCCTGATGGAAGGTCTAGAAGTGAAAAACTTGAAACAACATTTACATTTATTCAGGCTCCTGGAGTGACTTTAGAAAAATACATCAATGGCCAACCTGAAAACTTGACAGAGATTGAATCAGGCAGTGTGGATGTTGTCGTGTGCACTCTCGCATTATGTTCTGCGTCAGATGTGAACAAAGTATTACATGAAATTCATCGCGTCCTTGTTTCGGTAAGACAGCAGCTTTTGAATA
>JAQGAD010001839.1:0-16638 GCA_034696625.1 Isotomurus palustris | reverse complement strand
AATAGGATAAAAATAAGCATTTTATTTTTCTTCACTAAATAATTTGTAATAAAATGTTATATTGGATTACTCACCAACACATCTTTCCCAAACAATCGAAAGTTAACTGGTAATTTTTTAACTTGGAATCTGTGCACCCATTCATTAGCCAACTCTTGCCTCATAATGTCACTGGTGTAGTACCTCGAGTCAATTTGAAGCCTGAAGTGGTCCAGATTACGTCGAATTACGGCATCCTTCACATTAACATTTATTTCAATAAATAACGGTATACAGCTATTGACAAGCGTTTTAATCCAGATTTACCTTACCTGTGCAAGTGTAAAAAATTTGGACGCTCCGACAACTCTATCAAGAAACTGCCCGCTCCGAATCAAACTGCGCTGAACTAATGAAAATCCCTGCACTCGTTCCTCATACTCACCTGATACACGCATTTTGAGCATGAAATTGAATGTAAATCCTAAAAATAGTTAAATAGTACAGATCCTCACCAAGTAACTTTTTTAATTTTTGTATTTCAGCTTCAAACATAAAAGATCCGTAGTATCCAAGACATACTACGTAAACTTCTGAATTTCCTTCTTTGCTTGTCGCAGGCTTATGTAGGTGAACCTCTCTGAACACCGAGCACAATATATACAGGTGTGAGATACTTTGATTTTCGAAGAAAGTAAAAATCTTCAGCACAAAACTCCCTCCTTGATGAAGTATGCTCAATGCAGCGATAATTTCAGAAAATTGTAATTTAGCTACAATACACTCCTGTTCCGCAGGAAATGACTGACAGTCGATACTTCCATCTGCAGTGACTAAGCTCACGGGTACTGGAATCCCATTAGGTCCAGAAAACTTAATTTTCACTTCTTCTTTTAAAGAGTCTATATTAGCTTCATTCATGATGTTGCCAGTCGTATCCTTAAGGAATGTCCAATTATCGCGAGAAGAAATCATTAACTGATCTTCATTGATCATGCTCCCCACGTCATTTCCTTCGAAGTAAGGATTCAGCGTAGTTCCAAGCCATTTCCACTGCAAGATGAATTAAAATAATCTGCGACCAATCCTCTTAAACTTTGCCTTAAATTAAAATAAATACAGCGCTTGCCTTAATATTGTTGAAGCGTGTTCGAAGGAAATGGTTTGTTGCTGAAACGAATGCACCAGGAGCTTCACACAAATGAACAGAGCAAAATGGAACTGGAGCCTTAAGCCCTGGCTGACGTGCGGCGTCAGTGAGCGACTTAGGAATAACTGGGTAACTTGATAAGCACTCGAACATTTTGCACCAGGCTTGACTGCAGTACTCAGGAGCGAATTTCTTTCTTAACAAAATAGGAACTTCTCCTGCAGGATTCATTCGTTTAGTATGAGTATGCCATTGCTGCAAGTTCATTTCGTCTAATAATGACTTAGTGCCATTAATGTGGGTCTTTAAAGTATCCAGCTCACTATCCTAGAATTATATGGAGAGAATTAAAGACATACATATCTTCACAGATTATCGCCACATGTTTCGCAAATCACCTTCCACTTCCGATCCATATAGAACGATGTCGGTACATTAAATCTATCGTTCATGCTTTTCAGCGTTCGTTTCTTGGAAAACATCTCCTCCAAGCTGCCAAAAGGTGGAGACGACGCACGAACCCGAACTTCATATTCTCGACTCAACTTGATTTCAATGGTATCATTTTCTTTCTTATTGTTCGACTCCGGACGGTCTTTCTTCACAGCAGCCTCATCTGTTTTACTAATCCAAAGTCCTCCTCCTTTAGTACCTCCATTAGAAGCATCAACCCGATCTCCAGTCAAATTAATTTCAACTGTGTCCTTTTTGTCTTCATTATGCGTTTCCGGAAGGTTTTTCTTCACAGACTCAGCTGTTTTCTTAATCCACTGACGTCCTTGTTTAGAACCTTCATCAGAAGCATTGACCCGATCTTCAGTCAAATTTATTTCAACCGTATCCGTTTCTTCTTCATTATGCGTTTCCGGAAGGTCTTTCTTCACAGTCTTAGCCCTTTTACTAAACCAAAGTAGTCCTCGTTTAGTACCTCCATTAGAAACATCAATCCGACCTCCAGTTAATTTGATTTCAGCAGAATCCGTTTCTTCTTCATTGTCCGATTCCGGGAAGTCTTCTGCCGCATGAATAAACATCGACTTGTAGCCCGTAGCATATTCAGCTTCTCTTCGCCGCTTTAACCCTGCTTCAGCATCATTTTTCGCCGTTACCTCATCCATCTCCTCCTTCCTGCAACAAAGTCACAATTTATTGACAAATAAGGCAACCATCTACACAGTCTATCGAAGTAATGTCTTACCACTTCTAGACTAGATTTCACCGGTAACTAACCAAGATTTACTTGGCAATGTTTGCGTCGCAATGAGTCCCACCCCCACCACGCTTTATGATAATGATAGCTCCAGTAACAAGTAAATTACTTAATAGTACGAAAACGCCAACACACCAACAACCACCGGGTGTATCACTCACTCTGCACTCTTCACGCAGGAGCTGATTGTCAGGTTGTCAACTTGTCGCCTTCTCCTGCTCCGTGATGCTTTGCAACTATTTGCAAAAGTGACACTTTAACAATGACAAGATTGAGACGCAGACACGCTATTGAACCTATACACAGATTGAACTCCAGAAATAACATTGGACGAACGCAGGTGGAAAAACAAAGTAGTTCATTCGGTTTGAAATTAGCGCGCTTCGCTCCTATTGGGTGGTTTTGTGCTCACCCCAAATTCAAGCTGAGTGCATGCCGTTCTTCTCCTCGCCAGTTCACCACACACGGCCATCTCGCCTCATCTCTCAGTTGGAATATCGCTTATCAACCAGCTCCTACGGGTAAGTTTGCCTTATCTTAACTAGCTGACCCTTAATTAGGTCGCAAGGTACCAAGTTATCATGCCAGGAAGGCACCTTTGCTGATTTAAGCATTTCCGGCTTCATAAATTCACACCAACATTGTTGATCAAGTGTTGGATGATGGCGGCGCTGCGGCACTGTGAAATGTGGAAGCTGTGATCGGGAGTTTTTATAGAGTTTCTCGTTTCCAGTAGGTTACAATAATTAAAAAATCTGTAAATTGTATTTTCAGGATTACTTCGCCAAAATGGTTCTTATGAATGCGTTAGCGGATGCTCTCAAATCCATCAACAACGCTGAGAAGCGCGGAAAGCGACAAGTTCTCATTAGACCATGCTCGAAAGTTATCGTCAAATTCCTCACCGTCATGATGAAGCACGGTAAGTTATTAAAAGCAAAATTATTCGGTTCAGCTTCTCTGGTTTCTTTCATTACTTTTAAATATTATTTAAATGATGAGAACCTTAGCATCATTGATAACGATGATTTTTGCCAAAAGGATACTGACAAGCTGCATTCTATAATAATGCTTTTACTTGGGAAATTATTAAGCTCTGTGGGCATGAAAAAGTCTACTATATGTTGGGTGAAATTCCTGCGTTTCAGGGTACATTGGGGAGTTCGAAATTGTTGATGACCATAGAGCTGGAAAGATTGTGGTCAATCTGACTGGTCGACTTAACAAGTGTGGAGTAATCTCCCCTCGCTTCGATGTCAGCATCCCAGATATTGAGAAGTGGACTAACAACTTGCTTCCTTCTCGTCAGTTCGGGTAAGGGATCCAATGCTAATTTAGATTTTAAGTGTTAGGAAGTCTTCGTTCAACTTAAAGTAATGATGAGAACTTTAGCATCTTGATTACGATGATTTTTGCCAAAAGGATACTGACAAGCTGCATTTTATTATAATGTTTAGTTCTTGAAGGATGTTAATGTGTGCTATGTGTTGGGTGAAACTCACGAGGGACTTTGTATTTTTGTAGGTATGTCGTCCTAACCACATCAGGAGGCATTATGGACCACGAAGAGGCAAGGAGAAAACATCTTGGAGGAAAAATTTTAGGATTTTTCTTCTAAGGCGATTCCACGTTTCTTTGTATTAACGTCTTTGTTAAAATAAATAAAACGAAGTACTACAAAGATCATTATTGTTGCAATGTGTAAAAATTGCTTAATTCGACCTGTTACTGCTAAACTCGTGTGGAATTTTATTATTTTCAAACTTTGTTTCTTATATATTTTCATATTTCTTCCCCATTCGTTTTTCTTATTGAGAATCAGTCTCTTGTTGTTTAGTAGTGACACCCACTTCTACTTCCAAAATTGCTTCCAAGGAATTGAAAAGATATTCAGCATCAGGTCTCATGTCGTCTTGTGGGTTCCAGCATAGGTACATGAGTTCATTTCTGCGAGTGTATTTTGTGTTAAAATTGAGTTAAGAAAGCACAGCATCATAATCATAATTCATAATCTTACATCTCTTTAGGGGAATGTAAAGCTTCCACATTGAAGGCCTTTCCAAATGCATAAAAGTCGATTATTTCTTGGTTGCTCGGAAGATTGCCTTGTCGTAGAGAAAACATTTCCCATAGAATCGATCCGAACATCCATGAGTCAGACTTGAAAGTGTACTCACTATACGTGCGTTTGCATTCTGGAGGAACCGTTTTGGTCTCCTAATTTTCAAATAGCCATGAGCCAACTTATTACTACTTATTAATATCAGCTCACTTTAATTTACTATATAGTCGTTGATATACCTGTGGTGAAGAAGACCAAGTCGGCGAGTAACCAATATTTCCTAATTTAGCTCCAAAGTCTTGAGTGAGGAACACATTCTCAGTACAGAGATTACCATGTAATATCTGCAAACAGTGCATTTCATTAATACATTTACATATTCAACTTAAGTGCAAACTGCGAAGACAAACTCCTCACATTATGCTTATGCAAGAACTTCATTCCACAAGCGATTTGAGTTGACCAGATTATGAGGCTCAAGAAAGAGATAGGGCAATCAGTAGACGGTACTTCCGGCCCAGGACCCTTAGGGTTATTTCCATTACTTTGCTCAGTCTTTGGAATGTCATTAATTCCAGCTTCAAGCCTTCAATATTAGTTATATTAGAATTTCGAATAAAAACTGGATTAAATTGTACATTAATTTATTTTATGCGGTTGAAATCTTCATTCTCACTTCGAGACTCAGGAAATCATCTTGTCATAACTTACCCAGAAAAGTGACTTGAGGGCGATTTCCTGGTTTTCTCAAGAAATGACGAATAGTGGGTTTCTAAATACTTGCTCAAGTGTCCCAGTTTGCATGAATCCAGAAAAAGATACACTTGTCCTGCAAACATAAAGTTTTCAAATTCAAATCAATTATCTCACGCTGCCCCAAACTTCATTTAAAACTATCTTTTTTATCGTACGTTTGTACAGCTTTTTAGTGTAAGCTCCATGAAGGTTAATTATGAACTTATGAGGCTCCATGATACTCAGCAGAACCTTAAGTTCCGTAAGAAGTCCCTCCAACTGCTTGCTTTCTTCACTCGCTTCGGGATTCCCCATCTTTACACTAACTTTCTTCCATGTCAGTGTTTTCACTGATCGGATCTTTCCACCCAGAATTTTTCCAAATGAGTTCCATTGAAGCACTGTGTCATCATCTATTCACACGGTACAGAACAGATAAGTATAACTTCCGGAACTCCAAGCACTTTGTTCAGTTCGATTATTTTACCAATCTCAAAGAAATCTTTAGTCAGCTCCTTTCTATCATCGTAAGCAGCTATATCAACCCAAGTGTTAATCTTTAGTGCATTGCTAGGAGTGTTAGAAGAAGTGTCAATGGATTCGTTAGTCACTGTAGACACAGCCGTGACACACTTAGGAAGCGTTGATACTCCACATCCTTCTGAGGTTTGAATTCCATTTTGAAATCGACGAATAATTAGTCGATCTTCATCTGGCAACTTCTCATACTTTAAAAGCTTTCTCCTCAGTCTATGTTTCGTCAGTAAGCGAAATATCCCGACAAACGCAGCAAGAATGCAAAACGCCACACAGGTACGGACTAGTTTCATGAATACTGATGAGTTTGCTAGAAACAGAAAATTAATAACCACAATTGAAAATGCAATTTCCAAAAGAATTCATTACCATTCATTACATTCATTAATAGATATCCAATTAGCTCACCATTTGGAACAATTACATACTCTTTGACCGACACTCCTTCCTCATTTACAGCTCTACACGTGAATTTCCCATATAATGCCATGTTTAACTTTGGTAACTGAATATCCACCCAGGTAGTTTTGAGTTGTATCTTCCTACCATTAGTCTTGCCATCTGAATTTGCAGGGACAATTTTATTCTCAGAGGAATCATCGCCACCTACAGGAATTCCTACCATTGAATTCTTTTCGTCAGTCTTACTAACGCGAACTCGGTTGTCATCAATGCGTTGCGTAATTGTTTGAGTTGTCGGTTCCTCTGGCACATCTCCTATGACATCATTGTGTTGGTCATCAGCAGCGTCTTCGTCTCCAGTGCCCTGGGATGCAATTGAGGTCCGCTTGAAACTCATAGGCTTATCGTTGTACTCCCAAGTAACGTTTGTCGCACTTCTCCCCATAGCTTTGCAGTGTAAAATCATTTCGGCTTGATATTCCAACGTCTCATTATCATCTCCTCCTACCATCACAGGTCCTAGAGACATTTTCAACAGGTATCATCTTTAACTGAACTGGAACTAAATTAATATATATTAGACATGGATATGCTTGTGCATCCATCCTTCCATCCCATGAGTCCCATCCATCCAAACTCCAACCCAACATAAGATACACAATATGTGCAACCTTAGCTTATTCTTGGCAATTGACGACAAAGAATTAAAGATCCTCTGTTATTCTAATCTCCGCAGTAAATTTCGTGCAAAGCTCCAACCCAATTAATTAAAATGCATCAACTTTTCCTTGTTCATCTTGAAAATATAAAATTCAGTAACACTAGCACCTTCAGCAGGGTCAAAATAAAAAATATATGACGATGAAGGTGCTATGACCAGGCTAAAGTTTTTAATTAAACTTGAATGTCCTTCACCCATGACTTGCCACAACAAGTCCAAGGGACGTGTAAAGTGTAAGCAATTTCAAACAAAACAGATAATACTGATTAAACACGTTTTTCAACTCTCGAGTTCCGAGTGAAGAAATAAATGAACATATTATCTGCATAGACGAAAGAGTTTGAAATCTAATAGCAGTATATTAAGGCGTAAAACATTAGGGACAGTCTTATCTAGCCCGCTTCATGAAACCACTTTTGATTATGCACAAATTGTACTTAAGTACTTCCTTCATGCTCATACATTCAGCACGTGCTACCCTCGGATCCTAACAATCCCACCAACTGAAGAAGAAAGAAACAGATGCGATCAATAATATTACTTCCCACAAAGATCTTCTCAAAATACACTCATTCAGAGACGGATCTACTGATATACAGGAGACGAACGACGAAAAGAACACTTAAGGCGTTTGGGCTAAAGAGTGTATATGTCTGACTGTCTCACATCGCATTTTGTGTACGTCTGTGCAATTTGAAGAGAATTTATTTTTGTATGTAGATTTTTATCCCTTTGTACCTACTTGATATTTGAGCAAGTCGAGTTCCTAAGTCAAATCATGATCCTATGATAAACAGCCCTACTTGTTGGATGCGTTCACAACTTTTTCAAGGGCACAAATATACCTGTCTACGTGGAGATGAAACTGGAGTATCGATTTTCCCCTAATTCACTCGTTAAGATCTTGTAAATCTACTTTTCATGATGAATTGAGCTATCAAAGCTGATAACACATTAATTTTATTCTTGTTCTGTGTGAGAAACACCCATAAGTGCAATTTGTACTAGACTCACCTTGAGAAATTAGTGATGCACTGTAATTCAACTGATGCGACGCAATCTGAAGGGAATCACTGGAGACGCCTTCCTGCATTTCTTTTGGTGAGCTCTTCGTTTCCTCGTTGGAAATAATTCCTGCAGCAAAAGGAGCAGCGGATGTCAAGTTGGTTTCCAATAACAGAATTCCGACGACTGCCACATAGCACAGGATGAGTTTGGCCAGAGAAATCCCCTGGAGTTTAGCGGGGTCACTGGAGTGTATCTTCAAAAGCTCTATCCGACCTTGTCTGGCCGTGACGTTGGATCCAAAGCTGGCCATAATTCGGACTTCACCCGTGATTGAAGAACACACCGGGTAGGGTTGGACAGCAAAGAGCTCTTAATGTGAGTCTGCATGTGGCTGAATAAGAAATGATCCGGATTTGCTGATTCTCAAAGATCAGAGTGAGAAACTGTGGAAGATGCGATCAAGAGAAACACCACGAGCTCAGCATATCATTGCAAATTTCCATGTGCAACTACACTCAACTTGTAGTAGGTGGATATCCAGCTACTTCGCCATCAATCTGTACGGTAATTGTGCATATCGCTACGAGCAAACTATACTATTCGAGACATTCGTTCCTATTGTACTCATGCTCATTCATTCATCCTTCTGTATTCGAACTTGTATAGATCCGTATTCCTTACTCAACTAAAACATCTTTTAACTTCACAGCCAACAGCTACATTGGACGGTACAAGTGTACGTATACATCTCAGTCTCACAGTCGAAATCTCGTCTTCGGCAACTTTTTTGCTCTTCAGACCTCAGACAACACTGATTGCTTGCACATCCAGTTTGTACCTTGCTGCAGGATTTACCATGCAACGTCAATGGCCAGCCTTGCCATTTCCAAATTATCATATTTTAACTTTTACATGCTTAGTCTACATCCTTGCATACATTATGCTTTGAAGAAGTCATTTCGCAAATGTTCGCATTTTAGAGAGCTATGCGATGTCCATAAAGCACACACAGTATGATATTATGCATTCATACAGAGACTTTACTACTATATTGTGTGAACTCTAAAGTTCAATACTTCGTTGTTTATCCCCGTATGAATAAAAATATATGTCGACATAAGACGAGGGAATAAAAAAGTTTGTGTAATAAAATTATTGTCATATCATCTTGAGATGAATAAACTTCTACTTGGCATTTCTTGAGAATGAATAAAGGTCGAGGTGAGGTAGGAGGGATCAGTTCACCAGATACAGGGGATATAATATACCTTAATCATCATGATTGCTAGTTCAAAATTCAAATTATTCGAAACCTCCAGAGTTCATTCAATTCTGTTGTAGCTATTACTGCCTATTACTACTTATTAATAATACAAGACCTTGGATTAATCTGACCCTTGAGCTCCTCGCTTGTTGAAGTTGTCGTCAGCATAAACGATATTGTATGCATTCTGCATTCTTCCAATTCGATGCAGTGGGCGTGTTAAACTGTTAAGTATAATATTGACTTATGACTTTACCCCATTTGGCAATAATATTGTAAAGTGCAGCTAAGCTATTGCCTTAAGTAGAAAATGCCATTTCACAAATTCATAAGTGTATTTTTCATGCAAAAGTCTGCTCATGTAGTGAGACAGCTTTCTTAAATTGTTAAGTATTCCAGCGAAACACAGTCATTCTAGGAATGACGGCAGAATACGCAATTCAAGGTGCTGATGATGTCAAGAAAAGCGGGGCTATATTTAGACTATGACTAGCTACAACGTAAATCCAAACGTCATTGACAGCTGAGTAGCAGACGATTGTACAGGTGTCCATATAATTAATTAAAACGAAGGAAAGGTAAATTCAAAATTACACTTAAATTAATATGATTTTTTATGTTTATTGGGCTTATTTAGAGTATCTCATCCCATCCATCCAAATTACATCCAAATAAAGAAAATGAAACTCACACATTCATAACTTTCATGAATTTATCAACAAACAATCCCGTTTCCAGTACAAACATAAAACTTGCAAACCAATATTTAAAATTAGAACATATGAATTTAACCTCATGAATCTAGGTGGTAATTGACATTGATGGTAAGTAAGTACTAGTAAACTGAGTAAATGACGAATGAAGTAAGCTGCTGCGGATAATATTTTCATAGCCATAATCAATCTTAATTTTGAAAACTTCTTATTGTCAGTATTTACTGAGCAGCAGCCAGAATACTATTCAGTCCACAATCTGTCCACTTCCTTTCAATTTGTTTGGGTGTGAGGGACGGTCCCTGATCTCCATCTGATAAATCCACTGATTCCTCCGCAGGTGGAAATTCGCCCTATAAGTTGTAAATTATTAAATTAGTCCTTTACCCACTAACATAAGTATCTTATTATTAACTTCCTTACAATTCGGACATCTCCGTGAGGAAGGCTTTCCTGTCTCCATCGATTGTCGATAACATTCGCTCTGTACCAATTCAGACGAATTTGAGAGTCCATTGTCACCTACGTCGTCGACAGATAATTAGATAAGTAATCAAACTTTGATTGTTTGGAAAAAGTGTTTTATTTTCGAGAAAGATTGCTTGGCTGAAATCTTGAAAAACGGCGAGCAGAGCTTTGCCTCTGTTTTGGTTTTGTGTAGATGCCTCACTACACCCCGTGTGCTGTGTGCTCACATTCTGTCATCAAATGTGAATTCACTCCACGTGAAGTCAAGACAAGAATCACAGGAGAGGACACACAGAGATTCTTAAAGCGTTACCTTATCTTGCAGATAACCTAGAGCAAAATGACGTTAGCAAATATCCGATGCGACGATAAGGGAGGAGGAGGTGTGGAAGAGTTACTGTGTAAATTGACATTGCTAACGCTGAAAGATCTTTCAGAATCTGTGCCACGAAAGACGGGACCACCGGCTGATGGAGAAGTGAAGGCCGTGTAAGTACTTTGGAAGTTCTAAGTTCTAATAATTTGAACGTTGTTATTTGAAAGCAATATTTATAGTAATTTTCAACCTCTACCTCTGCAGATTAAAAGAACTGTCTAGAACTAATTTTTCTGGAGACGGAATAGGAACGCAAGCGGCAGAGAAAATACAAGATTTCATTAAGACCATGATAGCTGCAAAGCTTCCAGAAGATTGTAGAGAACGAGATGTATCCAATTGCTTGGTTTTCTTGAAAGCTGTTGCTGAAACACAACCAAGTATTAAAAAGTCACCCTCGCAAGAAAAGAATGGACAAGTAGAGTTGAAATTGGCTTCTGAAGACGTCTTCTGGACTGCCGTTGTGTGTCCTATTCTTCCGCATATATATCAGTTTTTCAGCTCTGTGTGCCTTGGGTACTGCCAGAGGAAATTAGGAGAGGCAATCATGACTTCATCTGGTGAAGATCATGAAGTCATCGCAAGAGGAGGATTCGCTCATCATCACCTTTTGGGAGTTCTTCAGAAAGGTTTAAGGACGCTTTTAGTGTTTTTGAAGAGAGAAATATCTTCTAAGGATGACAGAACTCCTGAAGTCCGGACTGAAAGTCTTATTGCTGCAGAAATCGTAGGACATAAGTTGTGTGAATTCTTGGGAGACTCGATGGATGTTGGTTTAGACATCAGATGCAACGTGGGACTTTCATTAGTTTACATATCTGTGTTAAAACTTAATGGACACCGGAATGAATTCGGACACTTTTGTGAGGCGATCTTTCAGAATCAAGAAGAGCCACAGCAGAATAGCATTTCCATTGATCCTTTCTTCGACAAAATATTCAAATTGACAACAGAAAAGGACTTGAATCGAATTTCTATTGCAGTCGGAGTTTTGAATTGTTTAAACAGTGAAGAGACCATTAATTTTAGCAAGATTATGTTTATGATTGGGAAGAACATTTTAGACATCGATCACGGGTAAGCCCAAGTGCATTCAACGATAGAATTTGGAACTTTGCTGCTCCAGATTAGGTATTAACATGCGTATTTGCTACTAGGACTAAAGAAACTACCAACTTGGGATCTGCCAGGATACTAGAAATGTGGACTGATAAATTGGCACAAGACACTACACCTTTAGACACATTATTGGAAATCACCCCACTTTTCGGACAAATAGAGTTTTTCGTATTCAGTTATATTCCTGGTCATATTGATGCCGTGAAAAACTGCAGCAGAAATATTCTTGGATTTCTGACTAAAGTATACGCTCGTCTTAGCACGTCATCTGCTCCAGAACTAAAAATTGATTACTTCGAAGAACTACTGAAGAAAGTTCTGGCTCAACCACCTCATGTTAAATTCATCGCGATGTCATGCGTTATTAAAAATTCAGTCCTTTCCACTAAACTTCTCAAGTTCCAGCCACACCTTCCTATCTACCTATTGTGTTCGCAGAGAACATGCAAAAACGCTGTATGTGCTACCCAACTCTAAATCGTTAATCTTATATCTTATCAATCATATTTCTTAATTTTAATAAGAATGTGTAAATTCTTTAGGCAAGCGAATCGTACACAAACATGATGCTCTATGAATTTTCCACTACTCCTGTGTCTGAATGGGAAACCAGATGGATCAAACCCTTGTTTGAAACGCAGCCGAGTCAGAACAATGAATCAAACTGGTCACAAAAACGCACAATAGTTTTTTCCGTTTTAAATTCGGATAAAGTTTCGTCGAGCCTCCACGCTATGATACAACCAATTCTTAAGTTTGTTGTGCATAAGATAAACAAGAGCCCCGATTCTGAAAGTTGTGAAGATAAAGAAACTTTAGGTTATGCTGAGGCAACATTACTTGCTGCTGAAGTTATCAAAATGGCTTCTGAACTTGGGCTTCAAACTGAAGTACATACAGCTTCTGACGAAGAATCCTTCAAAGGGCTTGTGCCTCGATCGGTTCTGCATTCATGGTTTTGGCACGAGAATCCTCAAATTCGACTTGCTGGATTTGCACTGTTGGTCGAGACAAGAAAAAGTAGCGAGTTAATAACGAAGAAAGACTTCAACTCGTTGAAGATAATCCTAAAGTACAATTTGGTTACCCAGAATCCTTCGTTTCGTCAACAGCTTACTGCTTACTACAAGAAAGTAAAAACAGTAGCAGTAGTAATCTCATTTTTACTCTGATTTTAACTAATAATAGAATATATTTTGATGACATAGCTATTGAAAAGACTGAAGGATAGCTTCGCCCTCATTAAGCGTCAACGAGACTCAGAAAACGCTCAAAACTACGAACAGTTCTTGGTGTGGTTATGGAAGTTCTTGGCTGACGAGGAAGGTCTTTTCATTGGAGCTAATTTCGGCCGACGATGTCAGTCTTTAGAATGTCTTACGGAATTGTTAGCTGTTTTCAGTGACTTTTCTTTACTGGGCGTGCATCCTGATGGTGGAAACCTAAAATATCTGAAGTGGTTAAATGATTCATACGAAAACAATAAAGTCCGAGCATTGGAAATCCTCGAAAAGATGCCTCTGATTTCATTTCAAGTAAGTTTATGACTGATTATCTGATTATGATTCATCTATAACAGCCGATGCAATTTGATTAATTCAAAAATAAATATGAATTGTAATACAGGACGAGAATGTATGTGATGCAATTTATCAAGAATCTCTTAGTCTGTGTCAAAGTGTACGACCACCAGACTCGGTTACAGGACGATACTTGATGGTTTTGCTCATGAAGAAAGCATCAATTTACAATATCGAAAAGTATTCCACATGGAATATTTTGACCTCGCTTTTATCTAACTTGGAAAAAACTTACGTTCTGATTCAAGAAACATCTCTAACAGAGGTTTCATCACAACGGCCCATGTATGGCATAATTCGATGCATACAAATGATCCTTAATTCAACTGATGACTTCTTTAAGAAACCAGAACTCTACAAAGGCTTTGCTGAGAAACTCCTTAAATTGTACTTGAAATTCGATGAGATTTTGTTTCCTGTTCTTGGTGCACCAGCACCTGAAGGATTTTTGCCTGGATTACCCGACTCATCGGAAGATAATACGTTGGTTATCCGATCTCTCGCAGCTCAAATGCTCCTTGTGTGCTCTTGGAGATCTATGAGAGATATTGGGTTAACTTTGGCCGATATGTGCGTTTTGTTTCCACTGGAAGGAGAGAAGCGCAATTTGAAAAAATGCCCTCCATGTAGTATGTACATTTTGTCCTTTGATCAAGTCTCTCAAATTGGAGATCACCTGCTCTTTCTCATGAGGAATCTTATGCACAGAGGAGTGTTCGAACAAATTTTCCTTGGGTTCAAGACTTTGTCAACAAGACTATGGAAGTAAGCTGTTGTCGACTACGTAATAATAACAAAATCTGTGGTCTGTTGATGTTTAATTTTAACATGACTTTCACATTAAAGGTCAAATAGTGCAAAGCTATGCAGCCTTCCAGAAAAATGGTTGCAACAAGCTATGGACGAGGAACATATGAGCTCTAAGTGTATTACGAGAAGAAGTGCCGGACTGCCATTCATCTTTCAGGTATGTTTCAATTTAATTTTGCAGATCTAAGGATAAATAATTATTGTTTTTATCATTCCGGACTAACTTGTAGGCTTTATTACTAACTTTTAGGCTTTATTGTCTGCTGAGAGTGACAACGAAGGTCTCATTTCAAAATGGGTGCAACGCTTGTTCATCAAAGACGACAGTCCAGAATATTGTGTTGTACGGATTCATGCAATGAATGTTCTTCGAGGGCTGTTCAAAGATGCAAATTTCTCTAGAGCAATGATGCCGTTTGTTCCTGACGGGCTCAGGATAGCATTTAGAGGCTTGAAGTCTGACGATTGGACGGTGAGATGAAATAAAGGTTTAAGTTGAAGCTACTTACAGCGTAAATTAATGGATTACAAATTACAATGTTACTTTGAAATATAGGAAAGAAACGCAGGGCTGATGTTGTATGGAGCTGTAATACGCAGAACATTTGGGCCGAATCTAAACCTTATGAGTGCTCCTACATTCTTCAGAAAATTTCCTCAAATGTACAACTTTTTGCTGGGAGAATTAGAAGTTTGTCTGGCTGTTCTGAGAAAGCAAATCAGTGACAGCATTAAAGGATTTCCACGTCCTACTTCGGACTTCACGTTTCACTTGTTGTTGCTGCTCTCTTCATTCGCTCCCTTAGGAAGAGTTGAAGATGACCATTTTCCTGTAAATGCTTGCTAGCTTTGTTTCCAAGTTCCAAAATATTGTAAGAAGTCTCAATCTGATTAAGATTTTTAATTTCAGCTGTATGAGTTCATCCCAAGACTACGACAATGTGCAAGTAGTCCTGATTTTGAAGTTAGAAAACTTGCAGCCAAAGCAATTCTGTCATTTCTTATTAACCCAGAAGAGAAACGAAAACTAGCAGTTTCTATAATTCAAGATATTTCACCTATAAATCTTAAATCTATTTCCCACAACTATCTTCATGGATGTCTAATTCAGGTAAATAAATGAAAACAGTTTAAATCTTAAATGATTTAAATCATAACATAGAAGTATGATGCAGCGTGTATCAATAAAGAAGTAAATGCTTGTTAATAGGTCGCTGCAATCAGCCAGGGTATGAATACGCCTGAAGCTCGCTGTGATGTGTCCAGAAGTCTTTCTTCTTTGCTGGCTTGCAGTGAATTTTGGAACATCAAGTCTCCTACAATTTACGAAGCTGTTGCAAATATTTTATCTGCTTTACAAAACTTTAACACCAGCAGTGAAAGCCAAAATTTATTCGTGAAGCTCAATAACTGTTATCATAACCTGTGTCCAGTTCCTAGTTTAAAATGGAGACATCAACTGCCTGGTCTGCCTGTAGCAGATGACTATATTTATAGCACTAAGATTCTATTTCACTGGCAAACTTCTCCAGATAAATTCTGCGAGACTACTTACGAATGGTTAACTTCAGAAGACTCCCCATCTGGACTAATAAGTGTACTTACAGAGCAGCTATGCGAAAATTCTCGATATCAAATGTTTAATGAACTTAATGATGAAGGCAGTACGTTGTTGATGTGCTTGGTTCAGCGCTACATGTTTGAAAAGATTGATTTTGTAGGGCAATCTATTATTGAGCTAAACTTCTTGAAGTTGCTAACGCTCATTGAGTCGGAGGCTTTGCAGCGTTGGGTCTCTTCAGTAGATGACTGTGATCTGTGCAAGAAATTGATGAACAGGCTGATTGCAATTTGTATTGGACACTCGGCAACTACGGAGCATAAAAAGTTGGCTCTGATCATTCTATCAAGAATAATTTTTTTCTGTCAAATTGGAATCACTTCCGTAAGACTGAAGCAAAATGATTATTTTTACAAATCCAGTCCAGACACTGAGATTTCAATTTTTATTAGACTGAATTGGATATCTTAACCGAGATTTTTGTGGAATGGTCGGATTCGTCATCTGATGATGACCTGAGAACCAGTGTGGCATTAAGCATTCCCAATCTGTCAAGTCAATCAGTCGCAAATTTCCCAGGTATAAACATTTTTTCAATATTATATACAGTAAATATTAGCATACTATTTTTGATTCCTCTGGTTTATACAGTTATCAACCAATGTCAAGTGTGGTTAGCTCTTCTAAAGCTGGCTCAAGATGATGAGCCAGATATAAGAACAACTATCAACTCTAAGTTAGCGGATTATAAAAGCAATCCAAACTGTGATAGGAAATCCCTGGAGAGACTAGTAGATTTATTTTTTAAGAATATTTTCGGGCCATATCCTGTTGACGGCTTAACACTAATTATAGGTTTGTTATTACGTGACGACTTTGAAGTTAAGGCTGAAGAAGCTAATGATGTGAGTATCAATTCTTAAAAATCAGAATTATGAAACAT
>JAQGAD010001838.1:0-16643 GCA_034696625.1 Isotomurus palustris | reverse complement strand
GGAGACGCGGTGCTCAAAGAGAAGAAGAAGTCCCTCGAACAAGCTTATGGAGTATCTGCTGCAGTACTTCCAAAACCCAAAGGGCAAAGTTTGGGTGCTTCCAAGTCAACTGGACCTCCAGGGAAGCCTTCACCCAATAAAGTAAAAGCTGGACAGTCTCAGCCAACACAAAGCAGGGCTCCTGTGACAAAACGAGGAGTCTCTGAGTCTCCATTAGTCGCAGCATCTCGAGCGAGATATGCAGCTCAAAAGAAAGCTGAGGCAGACCAGAAGGCTCCTCCTCCTTCGGCAGCTCCTCCAAAGAAAGTAAAACCTTCTCCAGTGTTGAGGCAGAAACCGGAGGTGAAGAAACCAGCAACGACGCAAATGAAACAAACATCCAAAACTGTTACAAAACCACCTTCTCCTCCAGCCCCAGAGGAAGACAACTACGACGACGATGACTTCGAGGAAGATTACCCTTCAGATTTTGAGGAAGTCGATAGCACAGACTCAGAAGATTTGGGACACAACGATGCGTACCTGGCACAGAAAGCTGCAGCTGCGGCTCTTGCACGAGAACAGAGAGTAACGACGGAGGAAGTAGAGGAAGACGTTGTGGAAGATGAGAAAGTACCTGATGTGACAGCGGAAGTACCTGAAGCTCCCTTTCTGGAGGAGGAAGAAGAGGAGAGTTCAGATGAAGAGACTGACGAGGAAGAAGTGATAGAACCTCAAGTAGTTAAGAAAGAAGTAACGCTTACATACAAACCTGAAGAGAAAGTTCAGCCACCGGAACTGAAAGTGGAGACAACTTCGTCAAAGGCGCTTTCTGTGGGATCGAACAGAACCAGCACAACTGTCGCTATAAAGACGACTGAAAGACGTGGATATGACTTTGGAAGATCCAGTGCCAAGGTGTGCGCATTGTTTTGTGTTATGACCATTTCGTGGATGAGGGGCCCAATATCTGTAAAATTATCCAGTATAAATTTTATTGTGCATTGCAGAAAGAACGCGAAAGTCGAGGGAAAAAGTTGCAGGGAATGATTCATTTCGACAAAGTCTACTGGGAGCTTCTTCATCTGAAACCCTCTTACGAGCAATTCATGTTGACGTTTTCTGGATCCCAACGAGTTCAGCAAGCCAATCAAACTGACAGAGATGTCATGGAGGTTGGAGTCCAGACGGAAGTTGTGGAAGAGTCCGTAAAATGGACACAGAAACCCCCGACTTGGTCGACGGCTGAACTGAACTGTGATATTCGAATTATTCGACAGGTACGCAGTTTATATAAAATTAGCTTTGTTGAAAGCGCTGGACAATGATGTTAGTTTTGCCTTCTGACTTATAGGAAGCGCTTGGAGTCGGGACAGACTCAGTTGATGAACTCACAGACACTCCAAAGTCGGAAGGAATCGAAGTAATCAAAAACTGGCCCCTTCTCAGTCAATTCATCAACCGAGCGAGTAAAAAAGTTCTGTACGTTCTCGAGTCCCAGAAGCGAATTAACCTGTCCAAGACTGATGGGACGTCAAACCCCGAAATCAAAATGAATCGGGGGTTGTCTGTGCTCAGCAAATTGGAAATGAGTTGTCTCAGTTGCGACGGGGACTTTGTGGCTTGTTCCAACGGTCATGCTGAGAAAGATAGAAAGTAAGATTCAAGTCAAGAGTGACGATTTTTAAAACAGAAACTTGCAATTTAAGATTTATTGTATCTTCAAATCTTCTTTTGATCGTAGAAAACACACATCCAAGAACATCATAACTATTTGGTCCCTCAAAGAGCCGAGCAATCCGATGTATTTCCTCCGGGCGTGGGGTCAAGTGACCGCGCTGAAAATGTACACACTTGGACACATCGCATTAGCAGGATTTAAGGACGGAACCCTTAGTGCGTGGGACTTGGACGAGGTCACGCAGTATCACTCTCACTACCAAGAACAACTTATCAGAACTCCTAGTGTCACCACCAGTAAGCCTATTTTTCAATTTGTAGAATATGATATAATGACATATATAATATTGCATAATGATCTGATAGTACTGTGCATATGATGGCATTTAACGCAGGCTGTATGGAATCCTGTCACACTGAAACCATTATGGGTCTCGATGTGACCCCGAATGGCGACAACACTTCCCTCCTTCTCACAGTCGACCGAACTGGGCTATTTATGGTGTGGGTGTGCCGGAAAGTAAAGTCCGCGATAACTGACGAGACCTACTCTCAATATTCCTCTGCATGGGGTCACGTGTACTTATCCTTGCGTCAAACCATTCGTATCAACAATTTGCTCAAGAGTCCTGTCCTCATTTCGGGATTCTCTGCTTGGAGAAATGAAGACTCTTTCGTCGAGTTCATCTTGACTACTGGAAACGGGTTCGCCCTGAAGGGCATGCTCACCGAAGGAGACAAAATGGTTCTGAAAAAGTACCAACCTCGAGGCTCTTACAAAGCCTCCATCACTACCTTCGACATTTCATGGGACTTGAATCTTCTCCTTGTAAACTTACTTCATATTGCAGCAACTACTCTCAGAAAGGAAAGTTTTCATTCTTACTATATTCTCCTTTATTACAGACTGGGTGCTTAGACTCTCAACTTCGAATCTACGACATCAAAAGAAAAAAGCTCATCTTAACCTTCACCTGTGAATCAGTTCCCGTATCCATCCGATGGAGTAAAAACAGATCCTCCTTGTTTTACGTAGCAATGAACACATCAATAGCCCTGTGGGACCTTCTGGTCAGCGACATAAGTCCCTGGAAAGTCATAAAGATGACTAACCTCCAAGGATTCGAACTGTACTCCAAATCCCTCAAGGAATTTCAAGTCATCCTTCAATCCAATGAGTTGAAGGTCACTTCCCTCGTCAACGAAGTGAAACCTCTCACTCCCCAAGACCAGAATCGCATTCAGTCATACATCGCACTACTTCTATCATAAATAATTGTATTCCCAATTCCAACATTCTATCGTTTCATTTTCATGTGTGTTCCAAAAATATTTATCTACCATAATATAAACGCGTGGCTTAGATGAATAAATCTCATTTCCATTGATTACTACGCTGGACATGTTTTTGTTCCCAAAACCCATCCAACCAAAACTCACAACCACTTGATTATAGTAATCACTGTGTGAAGGTAATTTCTCGTTATTCTCATCACCGTGTGACCAACTTTTTTGCGTGATGAAGCCTGGACAATGAATCATCATCATTTGAAATGGATGAATCTGGAAGAAAATCATTTCCCAGTGCTGGTAACATTTCGTCACTATCTCTCCTGTCTACACGTGCATACTCTCTCCACTTCACTCCGAGTCGCATCTCATTCCTCCAGTCACTCTCATCACCACATCTGATCGGCGGGTCTCTCGTGCTGGACAACACAAAACAACTCACTTTTCGGTTTACTTAAATTCGTCATTTTTCGAAATGTCCATCGTGAGCTTCGTCTTCGGAGGGTCTGCCCTCTCCACGGGAGATCACGTGGTTTCAGTGGGACTTCCTAAGGCGTACGGCTATGTCGTTCTTGTAGCTGTCGCGTCAGTGTTCATGATCCTGTGGAAAGGAATCCAGGTAATTGCAGCCTTTCAAAGCTATTTCATTCTGTGTACTTTATTATGAATTGAGTGCATAAGATGAATAATTTCAATTGGCAGGTTGGAAAAGCCAGGAAGAAATTCAATGTCCTCTATCCCAAAATGTACTCTGAGGACAAGGATGAGTTCAACTGCTATCAGAGGTAATTATAATATAATCTAACAGAAGGATACTATACAATTGATAGTATTCTTTTAGAAAAACAATTCTCTACATAGAATTATTTAAATCGCAGGGCTCATCAAAATACCCTGGAAAACTACCCGCAGTTCCTGTTCCTCTTGTTTCTTGGAGGACTTGAGATGCCTGTGTTGTGCGCACTTGCAGGAACAATTTGGATTGCTGGGCGAGTTTCGTACGCACTTGGGTACTACACTGGAGACCCGAAAAATCGGTGAGTTGTGTTAATCATGCAAAATAAATTACTATACAGGTTCCAAATTAAATTGCAATGCCGATTTGCTCTGTAGAATGCGCGGAGGATATTCATACATCGGCCTGCTGATTCTGCTCGTCGCTACCATCAAGTTTGGCCTGAAACTGGCCTTCTTAGAAGTCTAAGTTCGTTTATTATTCGTCTCATTTCACAAATGTTAATCTTTCATTAATTCCCTGTATTTCAACTGGTCTTTCACCATTTCATTGAACACTTTGTATTTTCTGTTATGGAACCTGTTACAAATAAGTGTATTCATTAATAAAGATTACAATTGTAATTCATATAATTAAACTTACGGTTTAGTAGAAGCGTTAGGATCCATAATTGACGCTTTTCCAGCCATCTTTTGCATAAAAGAGGTCAAAGGTTGATCAGGATTTGTGGCAGCGTTGGCTGAAATCGCTGCACCAAGCAGAACTGGTTCTGAACAATCAGGAACGAGAACAGGAAGACTCAGAATATCTGCATGCATTTGCAAAAACAGCTTTGATTTTGTTAAACCACCACAAATAACCAATTCTTTGAAACTGTAGCCTTTCTCTTCCATCCTGTCCATAATCAAGCGACTTCCATACTAAAGTAAAACGATGTCCAAAATATAATCCTCAGTTTCCATCAGACTCAGACAATAAAAAGATCTTTTCTGGCACACTTACAGCAAGGGATTGAATCGTAGCCAAGTAAATCAACGCTAAATCATCTCTTGTAGGTGCTAAAGTTAATCCACTGATCATTCCTTTTAGCGTTGGATCAGCCAGAGGCGATCGATTTCCGTGAAAATCTGGCCAAACATGCAAATCCTTTGTAAGACTGCACAACTCTTTATCGCTAAACTTTTGTAGCATCTCTTCCAGCTTTGACAACAACTTTCTACAAAAGGGTTGCACAACAAATTAAGAAGCTGAAGAACTCGAAGACAACTTGGCAGCTTACCCGTGACTTCCAACTTCTTTAAGCAACTCAGGATAAGCGACATGACTCATCACCACATGATCCAACAACTTCCCTGCAGCACTCTGCCCTCCTTCATTCAGATAAAGATCCTTCAGAATGACTCCATAGTAAGGTCCCCACACACCTGGCACCATGCAACCATCCTTGTTCAAAGCCATGTGACAGTTGGAAGTTCCACAGATGAGGGCTAAACGTCCTTGTTCCCCACAACTCCTCCGTCCCTCCACGGAACACCCGAGCATTCCCAGCACCCCAGAATGAGCGTCAATCATCGAAAACCCCACTTTCATTTCCTCACTAAGCCCTAATTGCTTTGCAGCCCCCGGAGAAATCCTGTCCGAGTCTGAAGGGAATGAAAACTCATTTCCGATTTTAGGCAACGCATCTTCCAATCCGATGAGGCGGAAATAAGTCTCATCCCACTGATTTCCTTGAGGAGAGTTAACGTGAGTCCATTTGCAGACGACTGTGCACACAGACCGTTTCCCGGAGCCCGTGGCTTTCCACCGGAGAAAGTCTCCCAGATCGAAATACTCGCGAGTGCTGGAGTAGCTTTGGGGAAGGTTCTTTTTCAGCCAAAGCAATTTCGGGGTTTCCATTTCAAGGGAGATTTTGCCCCCAACATAGTCCAACACTTTGTGAGATGTACTGTTAATTTTCTCAGCCTCAGCTTCTGCCCGATGGTCCATCCACATCACAATGTTCCACTTGGGATCCCCGTTTTTTGAAATTGATACGGGTTTTCCATTTCCATCCAAAGCTACTAGGGAACATGTCGCACAGAAAGCTATGCTGCTGCAGGACGCCTTTTCAATTGACTCAGTCACTTCCTAATGCACAATACATAACAGATTGACCAGTAGGGGTTAGGGTTTGATGTGCATAGCAGATAAAAGTCGTGCTTACCTTTACAACAATCACAACAGCATTCCAAATGTCTTCACTGGACTGTTCGTAATACCCAGGTTCCGGATTGTTAACCAAAATATCTTTCGTAGCAACTTTAAGCAAATCTCCTGACTCAGAAAATAACCCGGCTCTCACACTACCCGAACCGACATCAACCCCGATGGAAAACATCTTCGTTAACCTACCCAATAATCCAACTACCAAGCAGTAATTAATTACAGATTTTCCAAAAGACTGGGATTATTTTGATTAAGCCTACTGGGCTGGAGTGCACAGCATGTGAGAGAGATTACACCGACATGCAACATGATAAATTAATTTCATATACATCACATCTCCTTATACAGTCACATTAAGCCCCAACTATATGACAAGACAATGTGTGAATCGTATCATTCCGTCGAGAAACACAAGGTCAAGTGTGTCATTGGAGCACATCTCGCATCTCACAGCCTATTGATTCATCATTCCTCTTCTCGATGAATACCTCATGACGCGTTAAATACCGAAATAATTATATTGACATGTGTCAAGATTTCAAGAGACATTCAACGTTTCCTACTAAAAATTATTTTGCAATAAAAGTTATCATCAACAAATCTACAAATCGAAGAAAAATTGAAGATCAAGGTTAAGGTTGGAGACACGTATAATTAAGGCAAGAGATGTAGATTGCAGGTTTCACCAACAACCAACCAACCACACACAAACACACACACAACAACAAAAAAGAAGTTCAAGATTCCTCGCCTCTGTAGACTTGTTTGTGGGTGATGAAAGAGCAATAATTTTTAAGAGATCTTTCGTAACATCGTAACCCACAACCCTAAAGAAAGAAGTAGTTCATTCAACATTCCATATTTACTCAGATTCACCCCCAACTCCGAGATTTATTGGTTATTGTTTCCTGTTGAGTGTATTCCTTCCTGTAAACATGCATTGTATCTTATCATTGCTTAATAGCGAAAGACGATTATGTTAATTCGTGCAATTTGCTCCAGAAGCCTTATTAAGCTCCGATGATTTAGTGTGGGTCATGAGTAATAAATCTAAAACACGTGTAATTGGATCTTGGCAAGGAAGACAATGGAGCGAGAGACAAGCCAATTAGCAAAGGGTTAACTTGATTAAGACAGATAATGGATGTTTAATAGGAGTGAAGAGGATAACTTCCTCTACACTTCCGTATTCCCGTTTCCTACACGAATCTTAGAGATCTTTCTACCTCTTGAGTGTTACACCATTCTGTTAAATGTATGAGTGTGTATATGTATATGGGATGCTGGATGTTGATGCAATAATAAATGTAAGACTGTAAGACACTCGATGAATACGCGAAGACACACGAAGTAGATCGATAAGATCTCGTAATCAGACCAAGCCCCTACATATTTATCGTGATTGTTGACTACACAACCGACTTAAGTGTAAAAGTGGTGTACACTTGTTGAGAACTTAGGTGCATAATACTTTCAACTTACATTCCCTCCGCAGATGAGTTATGGAGATTGCTTAGCAGTGGCAGTGGTAGTGGTGCACCTTATGGACTAAGACACTCACCTTCAGACCACAGACTACAACATTAATTCCAAACTACCCGAGGGCTGGAGGAACTTTTATTGCCTTAATGATATTGATTATTAAATCCACTTCCGTTTAGAACTGGATCATTATGGGTTTTTGTTTTTAATACGGTTTACCTGCTCGTAAATTAGGGTTACTGCTCATAAAATCAATTAGGTAATTCCTGATTGATGATGATGATATGAAAACAGGAAGGAAGGAAGGAAGTGGTGATGGGGCGAGTAGAGACTCTCTTGCGTAAGTTTATCACTTGCCAAATGGGGTTTAATTATTCATCAGCTTTATGCAACAACACCTTGTTTTATTACATTCAACATAATCCCAAGGACTCATTTACTTATCGTCGACAACGACGACGTTCTTGCTGGAGCCTTAAGACACTTCACACTTTACGCTTCACACATTTTACCACATTGTGGAATTTAAAGGATACTCTTCATCATCATCAAATCCTCACCATTTCATTATTACGTAAGCTGAGTCGCGAAGAAGATCCTTAATGTCCAACGTGTGTGCGTCAAACCCACAAAGGTTGTTGCTGCATCCTTTTTGCCAATTTGAGGATTGCGAATTGGGAAAGACGTTTTTTTATTTGGTCAAGGTGTCATTAAAAAACCACTGCCACCAATAATTTCACGCAGTAAATATAATAAATACACCATGATGACTTGATGACCCTTAATGAAATACTTTCGACTAACTACTCCTTAATAAAAATCTTCATTTAATAACAAAAAATTCCCAGAGACAAATAAAGATTTCTTATCATTCCGTAGAAATTCCATAAAACTATTTTTAACTAATTAATCATCAAATTATGATACATAAAAAATTGTCTGAAGTGAGTCTGACATTTTCCATCGAACCCGTCAAGCCCTCAAAGAAACGACCACGAGTAATGCTCATGCAACTCAGTTAATTCTTCGAAATGACTCACGAACAATGCAAAAGGTGGTTCTCCTAAGTGTCTCCTATCTCTTGTGTTGTTTTGAATCGATGAAGTTGGAAGTGTACGCGTCCCTCAATCTGAGATTTATGTCACAAGTTGTACTGAATTGTTTACGACTGTATTTATGGACCTGACCTCCTCCATCTTATAATTCTTATAATTCTTTTATCTTGTCTTGTGAGACGATAGAGACACCTGAACAACCTCTCAATATTTACTGACTAGTGTCAACCAACAAATCAACTTTGCAGTAGACAACTTCCAAAAACTGTCTCCCATTTGCATAAGAATTACCACAATGTTTAATGTTTATGGCTTCCATTAAAATTCTTTACTTATTAATTCCCTCTAATTAATGTCTTAATTAGTCTAATATCCTTTCATTCCTCATCATCGCACGCAGCCACCATCCTCTTCAAATATAATTACGTAAATGCAAAAAGTGCACTACTTAAGTTATTCATAGCGATGTGGGAATTCCTTTACATCGTAGATCCTTGTTCTTTACACAAAACAAACATTATCACGTATGAATATGAGACGCAGCTACACAGCATAAATTAGAGTCTTTCCAAAACGTCATCAACTAACTAAATACTTAAGAGACTTGGTCTACCTGTACTACCAAACACATACACACACACACACACATACGAATTTCCACCTAAGCTAAACAACCAGCACTACCAGCAGTACTTCTGATGATGACTCTGACTTTGATCTTCAAATCAATTTCCCTTTCATTTCGCCTATCCCTGAACTTGGCTCACAGTCTTCACATTGTTGTAGTATGCACCAACAATTTATCCCACCTCTGTCTCATCACTCCTTATCTTTACGATCGACGCTTGGCTCCTATACGAAATATCATCCACAGTCTCCACACACTCACACACATATCAACGGATCAAACGTGGTCATCAATGTCAAGTCCATTAACGAATCCCCCATCTCTTCCGTTTCTCTATATAAATACACCTCAACCTGCACACCGGATGTCCAGAACCAATCTTAATCTTGACCTGTGAGCATCTCACTGCTCCTTCTTCCAAACACACTTTCCATCAAACTAACTTTAGCCATGTTTCGCCTAGTGTTATTCTTCGTGGCCAGTGCCTCGGCCCATTTTTCCTACGTCCCAAGTTCGTTTTCTTTCCCAGGGGCTACCAACTACATTCAGAACTACCAGTCTGAACCTTTAGTGTCTTCTGCTTCCATCGCTTCCAATTCCTACGTCCCTTCCCAATCTCTGAATCCTCAAGGAAGTTCCATGGAGTCTCTCATGGCTTCTGTGATTGAAGAAGCCACTGCAGATTTCGAACGATCTGAAATGCCAGTTGCCTTCAACCACTCCTATTCCTCCATCCAACCATACACTGGAAATGGAGGGGGTCACCACGGAGGAGGTCCCCACGGAGGTGGACATGGAATGGGAGGTCACAACTACTGCAAGTTCACTCCAACAACCCAAAAGATCGGAAGAATCTCCAACATCCACATCAAAGCTTATGAAATCCTCATCAAAAGACATCAGATTCCCAAATCCCAAGCTATCGCCCAGCTGAGTGCGCGACTCCCCGACTTCTGCAGAAAGGAAGAGATGCTCCCAATCTCCTGCGATAGAAACGCCCGATACCGAAGCATCGACGGAACCTGCAACAACCTCCAGAATCCTTACTGGGGATCTTCTTTCACTGTTTTCGACCGATTGGCTCCAGCTTTGTACGAAGACGGATGGAATGAACCTCGAGGAGCTGGAAAGAAATTGTCTGGCTCAAGATTGCCTAACGCTCGAGTTGTGTCCCTTTCAGTTCACCCGGATTATGTCCACCCAGACAACCAAATGACCAACATGGTTCCTCAATTCGGACAATTCTTGGTAAGCTTTTTTAGTCCCTTTCTCCAGGTTAGTACATCTCACATTGCCCCTCTAACCCCGGACTTTCTCCCATTTTAGGATCACGACATGACTCTCACTCCCGAACACGACAAGCGATGCTGCGGAGCCGACGCCAACAACGTTGACTGCTGGCCAATTCGAATTCCAAAGGATGACTACTTCTTCTCCCAACTCCGAAACCCCCAAACTTGCATGGACTTCACTCGATCCACTCCATACTGCTTCCCTAATGCCGCCGGAGTCCGAGAACAATTCAACATCATCACTGCCTTCGTCGATGCTTCCCACGTCTACGCTTCTGAGGATAACCGAACCCGACTTCTCCGATCTTATCAAGGAGGACGACTCAGGGTCAACCACATGAACTCCGGATTCCTCCCAACTGTCGCTGAGATCCAAAGAATCACTGGAGAACATTTCGAATTCATGGGAACTTTCTACGCTGGAGAAGAGCGAGTCAATGAAATGCCAGGTTAGTTTCATAATTCAAAATCAAACCTCCACAGATTATTTCATAATTTTGTAATTTATTCGTCATAATTCATTTTCATTGAAATCCACAGGACTGACTGTTATGCACACTCTCCTGTTCCGAGAACATAACCGACTTGCCGACGAGATTGCCCTGCGACGACCATACTGGGCTGACGAGACCATCTTCCAAGAAGCACGACGACTTCTCATCGCTGAATGGCAAAACGTTGTTTATGGCGAATACCTTCCAATCATTCTTGGCGAGGCTTCTATGGTTCGATACGGCCTTAAACTTGACGACAACCAAGTCTACTCCCAATACAATCCCCATCTGAACCCAACCATCTTCCACGCTTTCGCCGATGCTGCCTACCGATTCGGTCACACTCTTATCAACGGACTTATCCGGATGATGAAGGGATTCCAAGACGTAATGAAGTACAGAATCAGAGACAACTTCTTCAACCACGAACAAATCTCTGTCAATGGAGGTGAAGGTTACGACCTCATTATCGGAGGACTCATGGCCCAGAATTCCCAAACCTACGATCCCTTCATCACTGAGGATGTCACTAACTTCTTGCTGAAGGAACGACACCAAGACTTCGGTGGTGACTTGATCGCCAGAAACTTGCAGCGAGCTCGAGAACACGGACTTCCGGGATACAATGTCTACAGACAAGTTTGCGGACAATCTGGACTTTCCAACTCTTGGGCTAACCGACCATCCAACATCCCAGACAACGTGTGGCAAGTTCTCGCTTCCCTTTATGAAACCCCAATTGACATCGACTTGTTCACCGGAGGACTCGCTGAAGTCCCAGTTTCCGACGGAGTCACAGGATTCACCTTCAACTGCCTCAAGTCCCTTCAGTTCGCCAGGACCAAATTCGGAGACCGATTTTTCTTCACCCATTCTAACCAACCAGGAAGTTTCACCATTGAGCAGGTTAGAGAAATCAGAAAGCGAACTTTGGGAGACATCCTCTGCCACAACAGTGCCATTGAAGCCACAACGAAGAATGTCTTCAAGATGCCTTCTGAATCGAATCCAATGATTCACTGCAATGATCCCTCAAGGAACACCTTCAACGTGGACATCTTCCTCTACGACAGAGCTTAAAAAGCTGCCCTTTATTAATCTTATTGTATTATTTAATTGTTGTGATTTTTGTACCCTTAATGAGTAGGTAGGTAGTTATTTATTTATTTCATGCCATTAGCCATAGCCCCTTTATTTATTCGATGAGTAAGCTCATCTTCTTGTACTTTGTACTATTGTACTACTTGCTACTTGACTCAAACTGACTGTGCAGTAATTACCATTTGATAATGTGCAGGTCCGATGTACAACGTGTAATGAGAGTATGTCTGTGTTCACATAAGGAATTCCTTTACAATTGAATAAAAATGTTTTATATGCAATTTGGCTCTTGTTTCTCTGTGTGGACGTGTTGAGGAGCATCTTACCATTCACTTCCGTACTTCCTAGTCAAAAGGACTAATTAGTTGATGGAGTGACAGGAGCTCTCGAGATTCAATGGACAGGAAGTAAGGGAAATAAACAGAGATGAGAATTAGAATATTGTCCAAGGTGACGTTCTAATCATCATTAAGATTACTTCACCACACATCGAGTGTGTGTGTGTGCTAGTAGGTGACTATAATAAAGAAGCAGCCAATAACATTTAATGCAGTAGCACCGCAAGCTAAACAACTATTCTCTCGACACTCAAAGAAGACGATTATCAATTAAGCTCTCTAAATATTCTTTTCATCTGAGCCGTAATTTATTGCAGATTACTTCAAGAGCAAAAATGCATTTATGTCACTTCTACTTATTCTTTGTCCCCAGGAAAAAAGGATGAATTGCTGAATATATCAAAATCTCATTTAAATATAAGTTACATCATCCCCTAATGTGGAATATTTAAAAAATGACGATGACACGTGTGAATGCCAACCTTAATGGGCTTGGCTGGTTGCAAACAACCAGGACTTCGAATTTTGCATACACGAGCTTTAAAAAAATCATTCTTTAAACAGGATCAAAGTGCAGAGAGAATCAAAAGTTGGATTTGCAAACGCCCTGGCACTTTAAACAAAGTAGGAAAATACCCCTAACTTTTTACAATAAAATTATATGCCTTTTCTATCATCGAATTCTTCCTAATTTTTAATTTATTATCCTCCACGTTTTTCCATAAGTTATGATGGCAATATTGCATTACTTAGTAAATTATACACTGCTTTTTGTTTTATGATAACTGAGCTGCAATAAAGATAAATATCATCTTGAGAGAAACAAAAAAACTTTATTCCCTTTCACGATTTCAATAACGATTATTGCTAGCATACAAAAGCAAGATAATTATTTTGTGTACACTATCTCTTCTTTACTGAGTGTATCATTTTACAACTAAAGTTATCCTCTTTCATCTTTGGAGTCTCGAGAGACGCAGTTAATAGGCAGTGTTATTAAATATTCATCTTGGTGCACTTCCTACATTTCAGAAACCTGATCAGTTTACTTGGTCAGTGGTGTGTCATTGGAAAATGCTAATCTGACTCAACAACATTTCATTGTGAGGAGGGTCTCAAGATCTCCACACACAAACAATTTATGTATTTAAATTCAATCAGACACACTTGTCAGTCTCCTGGATCTTTCTCGTCTTCTGCTGGAGCCTCAGGGCTCATCAAAGCAACAATCCAGGAAGAGAATCTCACGAAAAGTCAAATCATAAAAATCCAAACAACCCAATAAAAACGACTTAAATTGGTTTTCAAAAAAATTGCAAACAATATATACGTGTCACTATGAGCTCCATTACATATTATATTATTGCATAAGCATTCAACGCATTATGCAATGAAAATTAAGTCGTGTTGGGTGGACGAGGAAAGAACAGAACATTTGTGGCGTTGGGTGTGAGATGGCTGGGATGAGATCTCACGTGGTGATCTCAAATGGAGCCCCACTGTCATGTTTGCAATAGTTTGCATGCTCAAGAAATTCTAACCTTGTTTGTTGACACATAAATCTTGTGATCATCTTATCGAACAAAATATTAATTTATTATTTATCACTGATAATGCGTGGGCAACTACAATGGGAAACACGATTCCACTCTAAAATATGTTGCCTATAAGGTAGCAAGGCTGCGTGACCCCGACAATGAAAATGAATGTCTCTCTCTCTCTCTCCCGTTTTATAGTACAACTCTCTCGTATTTGGTTCAACAATGGACAATGTGTGATAGAAATTAATTAAGCTTGATGCGACTAGACAGAAGCAATTGAATTGCTGCGTCAGCCACAGGAAACTCCATTTGATGGATTATCTATCGGCTAAGGTTAATTGTTACACAAGTGTTTAGCGATTGCCTCGAGTTAAGCTCTAATAATAGACACGTCCAGTCCCACCTACAGAGGTCCTCTTGTTCTCACGGTCTTCTTTCAGCTAATTAATAATCCGAGTAGTTCCATTCATACCTGTGGAATGTGCACCTTATCTGTCTATTCGCAGACTTACTACGCAGAAATATGACCTCTCCAACTTCCAACCGTTGTCTTTGATAAGCATGTAATGTTATTTGATTGACTGGAAGCAAAACGATGGAGTGAGTGTCTCTCTCAAAAGAAGACTTAATTGACTGAAGAGTGTGATGGCACCTTCGTACGTGATGAGGGTTGTAAATGCAGGTTGAGTACCTAAGTGGGCGCGGTGCGACTTACCTGCCTAATAATAACAATAATAAGGTCCATAGTCTTTATTACGTAATAGACAACCACTTAGTTTACTCGTATTATTATGCAGCAGGGACGGATTTCCTTGAGAGCTGCGGTCCACTTCAGTGTATCACTGAAGTCTGAATACTTACCGACATCCAATAATCGATGATCCATGAGTTCAACTATAGTATTATATCATCCAAAGAAAGAACAATACTCCTCACTTAGGCATGCAAATATTTACGATTCTTATCCAATGCACCTGAATCCCTTAATTAGATCAGCAGAGAGGTCCTTCTATCAAGAAATCCTATGAAAGCTAAATTATATCATCCTTTGATTTATTCAAATGCCTTGAGACAACTCTCATCTACTTACATTTCCGGGTTGGGAGTATTCTCTCTTTTAATAATTCGCTCTCTACGAATCAAACTATTTAATACACCTGCGAATGACGGGGAGGGTAAGCGGATATTAAATGGTAATTTTTAAGACACAGGTACATTCGACATTCCTACAAACCCACACACACCATCAACTGCGTCACCATCAACTTTTCATATCTGATGTCTGAACATCCTTGACTTCCCTTCTTTTACTGGAACATCTTTAGCATTGATCGAAAGTGGCAAAAACTGGTGAGGAGTGCGTGTCTGGTGGCGAATTACAGGAGAGAGATACACATCACGTAACCATCTCATTTTTTGTTGCCTCACTCCGGAAGGAAGGACGGAAGTTGGGAGGAATTAATCAACACCTCACGTCCAACGTCTCCACACAAAAAATATCCATGCGAAAGATGATGATCCCTCGAGACATTTGCATAAGATGAAATAATTAATTAGTAAAAGGTCAGTTGATTCTGACACCTGCGGTATCACAACAACACTAACAATTAGGGGTAGTGCGGTAACAATGCCTCAGATACTCAGATTGTATCACCTTATGGCTATTGTTAACCCAATCTCTCGGCTTCCTTTTGATGAATAAAGCCAATGAACCGGTTCTCCAATCAATAAAGGACAGCACAGAAGATCATAAAAATTAAAGGAGATGACTCAATCCATCTTCTGTATGTTTAGTTGAATCTGCACAACTAACAAAATAAATACACATTTAAGTAACACACAGCATTATTGAATCTTCATGCTCATTCAGCATTTAGCGAACAGTGAGCCAACGTGCGTCCTTGTCAAAAGGCGAAAGAATTCGTGATTACCTTTTTTATCCATTGTGCTAAATGTTTTCCTGTATGCGTATCAAGTTAATTGACATTTCATACGTACTTTATTTGCCCCAAATGAGATGAGTGATCACGGAGAATGATGGATAGCTTACAGTTCAACTCTAACAACAGATTCCCATGAACCATTTAAATGTAAAATTGATCATTAATACAAATTCAAACACACATCCGGTATTTTATATTTTATTTATCCCAAAAATCCTAAATATTTTACATTCCCGTATGTGCAGAGTAAAAATATGCAACCCTTCTTTTCAATTTGTACAAATTGTATTACACTTGACTCATCTTATCAAAAACTATCTACTACTGCGATTAGTCCTGAAACTGGACGCCTCTGTAGGGCGACTGCATTGGCATCATCGGTGGAGGTGCTGCGGTTTGCATTCTTCTTCCAGCACCCTGAGGCTTAGGGATGAAAACCGTAGCCCTCCATTGATTATTGTTACCCATGTCGACGTCACTTCCTGGACTATTTCCATAAGCCACAAGTTCTCCAATGGTTTCGTCCTCATCTTCCTTAATTTGAGCTCCGATCAAGAAGATGTACATAATTGATCCGATCATCACTCCGATAAACGGAGCGAAGAATCCCACTGCCCACCATTGATTTAAAAGGTTATCCTGCATAACGGTGCTCGATTTCCAGCCAAGTGTGATTGCAGCCAGTCGAGGAGTCAAGTCTCGCACAGGATTCAACATAACTCCAGTCGTTGGCCCGTACGGGTAGCTTATTCCGATGATAAGCAGAGCAATAAGCAAAGACTGGACGTAACGAGGAGCCCTAGTGTTCCACATGTCCTTGATCGACATAAAGCCCATCATAAAGATCATCGAGATTATACACTGCAAACATAACAT
>JAQGAD010001837.1:0-16645 GCA_034696625.1 Isotomurus palustris | reverse complement strand
TCTCTAAGCTGTCCCGTGTGGTAGAAGCTCAGTAGAAAAGTAAGCACACCTTTTGTCGCTTGAAGGCCATATTAGGCTGAACATTTCATACAAAAATATTAACACCGCCAGCAAATCTAAACTACAGTGTACCTGCATATAATGTAATATTCGTAATGGAATAAAAGTAGGTTACTCTCAGGATACGTGCATTTGATTTCTGAAGAGTCTAAGGAGGATAATGATAAGTATATCAAAGTCAACCAAAGTGGACTATAATATTGTTTCGTCTTGTGTTCAAAATGTTGGTTGTGAGATGAGATATAAGTATTGCCATTTACATTTGCTGTGCTTTAACCCACCCAATGCAGCCTACTAAATGGTTAGAGTAGCAAAATGCATGTTGGAAATTAATTGAATATGGAGAATTTAGTAGGCAAGTACTTGTATACCCATAGCTTTTGTAAGCTGTGGTATTTGCAGAATTATACTGTTTGTGTCTTTACACATTATTTTTGTCTCTTGAGTTATTAGTATTTGAATATTAAATTCAGGGTTAAAAGGTAAAAAGCAAAATAGGATTCGTTGATTCGAATTCGGTTAAATAAATGAAGAGCTGAAAAATACTAAATGATCATTATGATCAAAATGGGATGGAAGAACCTTGTTTACGCGTATTGTCGCTCCTTAATGGAGCATTGCATTAAAGATGAGAGGGGTAAATTAGCGAACATTGACTTTCGTTTGCATCAAAACGTGTTTTACGGTCAGGTGTTAGAGAATTTAACGGACTGATTTAATCTATATTGCAATGATATATTTTGAGTTATTTTTACTTTGCTATACATTGTACTCTCTAGAAGAATGTGTTGGCATACACGAGAAACACCAGAAAAAGGTGCATAGAGTACCTTGCTAAATATTCATGTCATCCTGAAGTTTTAATGCATAATGTATAAACTCAAGTTTGTATATTGTACACTAGTATTGACGAATAATATAAAAAGATAAAAATATTGGGTAAATTAAATTGCGGTGAAAGATGTAATTGCGCAATTTAGGAATATTGCAGTCTTTCGTATTTACAGTGCACACCAGATCAAGGCAAGTTGGTGGAAAGCTTATCTAGTATGTGCTCGTGAACATTTCAAGTCAGTTTACATAAATACAGCGTAATATTACAGCCTTCAAGGATTTACTATAATAATTCATTAGATTTTGTAAACGTCTGCAGTGGTGAACTCGAACGGTTAGATATGGGATATACTATTGACCAAAAACATTTTAAATACAATTTTTCATGCACATTCTATCCAGGTAGCTGCGGCTTAAATTTACATAGTAGTGACAACTTAATTCTGTAAACACAAAACAAAAAAATGTTCAATTACAACAATTAAATGCTGTTGCACCAATACTTCAAAAAGCTTACAACAAACTATGGAGGACTATTATTTAGACCAATTAAGTATACGGAGCTCTGTGTGTTGTTATATTACTTATTGCACTCACACGTATCATTTATTCAGAATTCTCACTGCGCTGTGTGTGACACTGACATGTGATTTGAGTATCATTAAAGCCTGTAATACGGATTAATGGTCAATTAAGGACGGAATTGTAGTAGAATGAATAACCACGCACTTTAGGGATAAAATGAAAGAATGTCGCATTGCACATTTAGTTAGTTCTCGTGTGTAGTTCGTGTAAAGTCAATTAGTCATGTTTCTCCGTTTATATATATTTACATGTATTAAGTACGAACTACCCTAGCATATCAATAAGAATGCAGTCTGTATGCATTCAAGCATTCATAAAGATTAATGTTCAATTGGATGTCATTATTTAAAAGAAGCGAGGCAGCTTTGAGAATAGATTAAAAGGAGTGAATTATAAAATCAAATTCTGCTGCATCCCGTGGTTTAGAAAGATTAATATTTAGATAAAAGTTATGAAGTGTGTATAAAAGAACTTAAGAAGTGAAAATTAAGTAGAACATCCTGAAATTTTATGACACCTTGCATGTAAATAACGTTGTTGTAACCGTAAATATGTAGCTGAAATGAAATTTTGTAGTAAGTAGTTGAGTTCCTTGGTTAAGGTTGAGAAGCATGATGTAGTGACGACGAAGATTAAAATATGAGAACTGCCATTAGTTCAGATGGGCATACCTTTTTGTTCAAAAGAGGTTTCATGATGATGGGTAAGTAAAAAGGCCAGAGGCAGAGTCATAGTCAAGCAAGGAATATAATAGTAAATACGTGACTAAGTTTTTTCCCAATGCAGAGAACTATATCATCTGCATCTCCATCCTAACACTTCGAGTTGGTGGAAGGATGGAAGGATCGGTTAGGGTTAGGGTTAGCTAGCTCTCCTCTTTTTTACAGACCAGTGCAGCACAGTCCAACCAACTTGCTTCAATACTACTGCTGAATATTAGCAGCAGATGTATTAGTACGTATACAAACTTTTTATGTACAAGGAACCTACTGAGAAAGTGAATAAGATACACGTATGATATTTTCTAAAAAGTGGTTTCTTTTATTGTGCATCTATTTGTCTAAGATTAGCGCGCACCTTGCAAATTTGTGATGCATCTCAGTTATCATGTAAATTAAAACTAGAAGTAGACTAACAAATACCCCAATTCAAGTTTGAGAATTAAATGACAACCAAGACAAGATTACACACGCGTTCGAACTTTACGTGGGTAAATGTGGATTGAAATGTGACATCAGATTGATGTACAGCCAAAGAAACTAAAAATATTTTTAGAATTCGCAAGACAAACTCCCAACAAGATACTTATTTATTGTTCTAATCTGCTTATAATTCTAATCGAGACATAAGTTTACTGTACTTTATTCAATTTATTCAATTCTTGTTAAAATTACGAAGTACAGACAAACTGAAACATCAAAGCTAGAATTATTTCTGTAATTTGTTTGCGAGCCGCTTGGTGTACTTACAATTCTCAATATTTAGGCATCTTACAAGCAGATAAGGAATTTGGAGATAAGCAAAACTTTCTTGATAAATGATGTGTTGCTTATCGACATAATAATTTATTATGAACAAGATACTATACGAAAAACAAGAATCACTCTACTTATCAAGAAAATATATTATGTATGTCTATTATTGAATGTTAGATTGGAGGATTGAACATGCAGTTAGTGTGCACACTCATACAGTCCTTCGTTCGTGCGTTAACTACGAATCATGTAATTCACTAATAAGTAAGTTAGAGCAGATAAGTCAGGAAGAAAGGTGGATTATCAGTCATTCTATGACAAGTGTACTTTCAGCTTTATCTGTTATCGTTCACAACACACACGCGAGAGAGTCAGACTCAGAAGTGTCAATGGCTGTCTGGTTGCAGAAATAACCGCAGTCTCATTTTGTAAAGCTAGAATTGACACCTTCAGTAGTGGCTGTTTGCCTTAAACTTAATTAATTACAAAGAACACATTACGAACAGGTTAGAAGGTATAATATTTAATCATTCTCCATCATTTAGCAGCTACGACTTAATCTCATAGTGCACGGCTTAGTTTTTCCATCTTAATATAATTAAAGCTTGGTCTCGGGTCATGAAATGCGAGAGAGTGATTCATGATTTGCATCTTCTTTCAGTTATTACATTAAACTCTTCTCATCTTGCAACGAGTTTTGTGTGTTCACATATAATATTATATCCGTCCTGCTGCCAACTGCTGTTCAGCTTACTTGTATTTGTGACGAATCAATCTGGCATTCTGGCATGCTAGTAGTTACTAGGAAGGAAGCCCCTTTTGCTTGTTGTTCCCAGTCTGTATTGATTTCTGTGTCGGGAAGGAGAACTTGGATGAAACTGGACAAATGCTAAATATAACCAAGTTCAGAATTCCCCGTCCAGTTAATACACAGTTCACTACTCTTGTAACTCTCTAAGAATTAGCTGTTGAATTTCAAGCATTCCTATATAAGCTGCCTTAAGTAACGCCCTTAACTCTCCAGAGAGTTCCACACAACTAATGCCAAGTTACATTTATTATCCGTAATCAGCTAATTCATTGTTACAAGAGAGTTTGACTGTTAGATAAGACATAAAACAGTAGCCAGTAGGTAGCTTCGAAACAATACCAGCGCTAATAATGATAATGTAATTGTTCAAAGTTCAGGTGCGAGATTTGCATCGATTCACAAAGACTTATCTCAAACGGAAACTGCATGAAAAAACTTAAATTGCAACTCATCACTTGCCATTTTACTTGTGAAGTTAACCTACGCTGCTGTTGCTGTTGCACCTTGCTTCGTGTATCACAGCACAGGACAGTGTGTCTTAACTCTCTTAAAGCACGTAGGGTGCTGGTTATTCAGCTGAGCATGAGATAAGAAGACAGGGCAAAACTCTACAAGAGAACATCCGAAGATTGATGAAAAGTCTCACTGGGTTCTTTTGATTCATCGTTCCAATCTTTAAGGAATGAGAAGCTCTGTAGCTCGAGGAGGAAGAAGGACGGGTAATGAAAATGAATGCACCCAACACACACACAACATCTGCCTGCGCCTGCACTACGGAACAACTCGTGTGAAAATCCCTTCCCCAATTTTTAAGTGAAGGATACTACTTTATGTAATCTATTGTTGGAGCTGAGTACATTTATAAGGGTGGAATGAAATGATGATACCAAATGCCCCTTATCATCATCATGCTTTGCTACAGAAATTACACATATTGTGCTTATTATACGCGTGCACTAATTGTGAGACTTGCACAAAATAAATATGTCCGCAACGCCAATAATGCTCTGCCGTGGCCTTCAATAGTCTTCATTTACGCTTTAGCATTAAGTGTAGTTGTCCTAGGAGAACTTTATTTTCCTTTACACGGCTTTTAGTGGCGCACGGATGTTTGCTAAGCAGTAAAGTTAAAAGTTGCTTAGACTGATTATAGCATAGCACATTAGTAGTAAAGCATTGAGAGAGATTTCATTTACATCCGTTACAGCCGAATGATGGAAATACATGCTGAAAAGTCTTTTTGAATTTGTTGCAGAAGTTGTAGTTGTAACGAAACCACACCAACTGAGGAGTCGGGAGAAATAGTGAGGAATCTAAAATGATCCCTGCAACCTCCGGCGTTCCGGGGAGCAAGGATCACACAACTACTAATGCTGGAAATAATGCAAGTGGTGGTGGTGGTGGCGGTAGCACAAGGAGTGGAGCTACGGAAAGTCTGAGACAGCATTTACAAGGAAAGTTCCAAGCAAGAGCTGTGAACTCATCTTCATCGTCATCATCATCATTACCCTCTTCGATCTCATTAGGAGGAAATAGTTCCTCGAAATCTGATAATCCCCCTCTGAATGTGAAATCTAGTCCGAATTCTAAGCGAAATCGGGGCGAGAAAAATCAGAAATCTTCCAGTTCTGTGAGTGCTGACAGCCGTAGCGTCAAAGACAAAATGACAAGTGGGAAAGACTCTGCTTCTTCTTCGAAAGAGAAGGGTGAGGAAACACCTTTCAAAGTGAACATATCTGCTGCCTCATCAACAAAACCTCAGAGTCCTAATCGTCATCCGAATGTGAACAATGGAGGTGGATCATCAGGAGGATCATCAGGAGCAGCTCCTACCAGTGGTGGCACTTCTTCTTCCACCCCAGGAACTTCTAATGGTCAGCCAAGTGTTCGTGTAAAGTTCGGAAACAGTAATGATTTACCGTCAAATGAGATCAACAGCGGCTCAAGTGGAAGTAATTATACTTCGGGTTCAGGGAAAGTCAATCCCTCGAGTGTGAATGGAAGTAGTAACAGTACTCCAAGTAGTGGCAACTCCACTGGACCTTCTTCCACTTCCAGTGGGAAGAACAATAAATCAGTGCCCAGTGCTTCTTCGTCATCGTCCTCAGCCTTTGCGAAGAGTGGACGTCCGTTAGAAGGAGAGCAGGAGGAGGCTAAGACGAACAATAGTGCGACAGGAAGTTCATCAGTGTCCAGTGGTGGTGGGGATGGTGGGGATGAGGCTCATGAGGACATATCGATTTCAGTACCTGGGAAAAAGGAGCCGGTCAGAGGAAGAGCCTGGAGGGACCAACAGGGCGTTTACACGAAATATAAATGTTTCGGTGATGGAGTGATGTACAAACCGGGAGGTAATTTTACTTCATTTTATATTGGCTTTCGAAGACTCCCGTTGTATATCCTTTCCGTTTCATCTGCTCAGCCAGTTCTACTCTCTCATCTTGTGTCCCCCTTCTCCGGGTAAACAGAATACATATACACACACGTACTATATATCTTTGACTACCCTGTATACAGATAGATATACAGCTTTTGTCATGATCGTAGGGGTCCTTTTAACCATAGGCACGAGTGACAAGTTGTCCTCGATGGATACGCACTCAACCCAGGGAGTTTAACTTAAAGAAAGCCCAAGTTTCGTGAGATAATTAGCCCTTTACGATATAGTTAGAGGAAGAAGCTTAATGGAAGCAAATCAAAATACGAAAGGCTCATCTAAAACTTTCCCTTCATGATAAATTCTCTACTTGAGCTAGAGAGAGAGAGTCTTGAGTAGTCCACACACACTTTGACTACGACACTAGACGGTTCTTTCTCCCCTACACAAAGTCTTCTTGCGGAGTTCTAAAAATCTAGAGGAATTATAGCAAGAGCAAAGTTGAGCACTGTTGAGTGAATATGGGTTTCCGCCTATGTTGTAGCTTAGATCGTGGAGAGCAGCGTTAGGTTCTTGCTCCCAGCTGCGTGTTTTAAGTCACGGATCGTATCTTGAAATAATGAACTATTGACAAAACTATGCAGCGATACTCTTTCCTCAATCAATCAATTATCGGATTCTTGGCCCCTTCTAAATTCTTAGGAGTAGGTTCTTTATCGGCGAGAGAGTCATATTTCAATGTATAATTTACGGCAAGCATGGAAAATGCATGAAGTGAGAAGGGTACAATTAGGTAATTTGTGTTGAGCGTATAGTGTCTATCTATAGATATATACTAGGCTGAAGCCTTTGATCATTTAATTCATTTATGTTTTATTGATAATACACAGAAAGGGAAACAAAAGGCTTGAGAGTAGCTATTACAATCGTAATGGGAGAGAGTGGGAGAGAATGATTTCAGGTAAGGAAGGAAGGCCAGAGGCTTGAATCCCCAGGCAGAGGCGATCTTAAGGAAATGGGGGCTAAAATAACAGTGCGACTTTGAGTCATAGGTGTAATAAATGTCAAATGACAGAGGAAATCTATAAACGCCATTAGATGAGTAGGATAAAGTTTAGTGTTTGCTCAGCTTATATCTTAGGAGATGAAGGATCCTAAAATTCATTTTCCTTCTTTGCAAGGGTTTGAAGAACGACAAGAGACTTCACACTCCACGCCTGTAAAAACAAAAAGTTTCTTTTCATCCTACTTTGTAGTCTGTAAAGGTGAAGTGGATTTATGTGCAAAGAGAGTTTTTGTGTTTTTTAAAGATTCGTGTGTACATTTTTCATCTACTATTGCTCTCTTTCATCTCTTGTCTACACTCACAAACCAAAACTATTGCGAAATTCACAGTATACAAAATACTACTGTTTTAAAAAGCCTAGGTTTCAAGTTCTTGCCCTGTTGTGTTTCATCGATATAAAAACACACTTAATTTGGAGCACAAAAGTTCAATAGTCAATATGTCATATAAGCCATAACCTGATACAATATGCGTGTAGGCGGTAGAGTGAACTTCGGCTAGCTGATTTTAGATCATGTGTCTTTGAAAACCCTGAGAACTCTGATCTCTGTCATGTTTGACAGGGAATGCGTAGCCAAGATAGCTTTTGTTCGGTGTGTATTTTAATCTATTTAGATTGAGTGTGTGGTGTAAGGAACTAGAAAAAGATATTCTTCACTTCTCTATCTCACGAACAGTACATAGCAAAGCTTATCATGGAGGGGACAAGGGGGCTTAAGAGTGTTAAGAGTCAACCTATATTGTTACTCGAGATATCTGTATAACTAGGAATAAGTATTCGTAGGCACTCATAAATCTCTTGTTGTTCTATCATACATGGAATGAGTCAGAGAGGACATTGTTGGAAAAGAATTCGTCACTCCAAGGCAAATGGTTGGGTTTCATGATAAACGGTCGAGATTAAGGATGGCAGGAAAACAACAAAAGATTAGGGGGCAAGTCGCAAGTGAGGATTGCAGATTAGACGTAAAATGCACAAGATCGCCTTCTATTGCACAGGAATGTCTTATTGTCTTTTAGCCAACAAGTAACATAGCGCTGTCGTTATGAATTCCTAGTTAACAGAAGAAGATGATGGTACAAGCGAGGTTCGTTTGATGAAACAACCGTCTGCAGTAAAGACATATCAGTTGACTGCTTTGTCAAAGAGTGTATTGTGTACTGCAAGGAAATACAGGAGAGTAGTGAGAGTTTGAAAGTTTAGGAGAAAGTACACAACTTAACCATGCCATTGATTTTTCCGGTCTTTACCTTCCTCCTTCAAGCTCTGCCCGTCGTCCCTTCACCTCTACTTTCTATTCGCTTGTTACGAACTTCTTTTATCATTTGGCACAACTACTTTGTGTCGCAATTTAGCTAGGATTTGTACTTGCTTACTTTAAACAAACGACCACACGAGACGATCACTTGATAGGACAAATTACTTTATCCTCAGATTCTCCTCTTTCTCTTGGCGAAAAATAACAATGCGGCTTCTACAATATAATTCTAAAAGATACAAAAACAGTGAGTGAACAATCCGTTTTACTAGAAGATATATCCGTATAAAAGTACAAATCGGAGATCCTATTAAATTTTCAGGGCTTGTTCAATGTTTGCCTATGATTAGAGAATATTTTGATCGTTGTACTACATTATTTAACTAAAAACATCAGGAAGATATGTGTAATAATTTATACTGGGCATATTTCCAGCAACCAAAGAGGCATGAAGTTTATGTTCGTGAACTTTAGAGATAGACCATCGGACTTCGTGCTTACTGTTGTAAATTAGGCTGTTTTAGACTTTTGGACATAAGAGGGCCTTATTCATATAGTTACAATTTACTTTAATCCTCTTGTTGTGATGTCAATTGCTATTTGGTGTTATCCGATGAGCCTTAAATACTTGATAGGGATTAGTACTTCTGGAGCTTGAGCTAAATTCCAGAGACTACATATGCATTCAATAGTAGTTAGCCAACTTCTTAGTTAGCGAAGCCACGTACAAAATTCTAAATGTGGAATAAAATGACTTTGGAGTGATGTTGCAATCCATTTTAAGGTATGAAACATCACGGGTGGATGATTACAGCGAAACTAGCGATAAGAAATTGGTGAAGTTCTTTGTGAGGTTTTGTAGAGATTCATTGGCATACCAGTTTGTATCTGCCTATTTTATGAATCGAAGGAGAACTGAGCTATGAGAGCAGTCAGGAGCAGAAACATTTATCATCTTGCAAATCAAGAATTCTGCCTCGGAAGAGACTAAGCCATACATTTCCCCTATTTCCCTTCGTTGTTCAGCTAGTGCTTTCATTCTTTCTCGATCTCTTTCTCAGAAAACCGTCGGGAATGCAGAAATCTGCCAGATAACCTTATGCCTCTAATCGGTGACAGTTTCAAACTATCCAAACAATTTATAGTCTGTCAGTTTTTCACTAATGCTTCAAGATTTTACTTGAGCTCAATCATATAAAATTCATTCAGTTATACTGAAACACTCCATCTCTTCATATTTTAGGTCGTAAAATGCATAAAAGCAAATGACATTATTATTGTAACTGTTTTCATATGTACTAAGTATATAGCGAGTGCTACTTGCATAAGACATACCAGTAGAAATTCATGAACTTGTCGATGAAAGTGAAATACGGGAAGAGAAATGGGAGTATAGCTATAAGCTGATGAGCATTAAAGAAAGTGGCAGGGACTACCCGACTGGTCTGGTCTGTTCGTAAAAGAGGAATGACGTACACTCTGTATTCTGGAACCTCAGAAATCTCACGCGAAGACTTGCTCATGGTTTCTTTTTGTGTTCACAGATGCTGTCTACATTGAGAGTCAACGAGCTGATCTTCCCTTCTTCATCTGCACTATTCAAGAGTTCAAACGGGTAAGTTGATCTCACTGTTGAAAGCTTAACCCTTTCTAATGTTCTTTGCATGCTACTCACTAACTTACAGAGGTGTACTCACCACTCACGTTTAGTATTACTTCGTCTTAGGATTTTCTAAAAAACACCGATAATGAAATTAACTTTCAATCCATTTCTCAGCATTCAACTGATTGAAAAGGAGTACACTAATCATTGCAGAACTCTTCTATCAAGAATGATTGTTGTTGTTATCATGATTGTGTGTTATGCTTTACACACAAATACTTGTTTGTAAGCGTCAAATCCGCAATTCAATTTTTTTGCATGTCAAGAGGGTAGTGCGCTTTAGTGTAATCACAACACAAGTAATCAGTGGGAGGTTAAGTGAATCCCAGTAAGGGTTTGCAATCATAAAAATCGCGTAGTTCAATTGTTCGTCCGTATGCATCTAATTGTAACAAAAAATTAACTCGGCGATTGGAGAAGGAAAGATGTGTGTACAGTACACACTTTGGTGTTGTGGGATGGACAGGAGAGGAGTACTAGAAGACAGTTAAACTTCTTCATTCATGATGTCATCGTGATACACAGTTTCATTCCTTAACAATGTCTCTTCTTGTCCCTTTCTATAAAACTGTCTTTCCCCTCTCTTGAGCATCTTCCTCTTCCTTCCACATCATTCCATTATCTTGTCCTTGTAGGCTGATCTACTCTTTCTTGCTGGAACTTCTTCAGATCAAATGGAACTTACTTTCTGTTCTTTGCCTAAACTGATGATACAGATTGAGAGTTCTTATCATCTAGTAAAATAGAGAAAAGTCAAGTCATTCTTTCCTCTCCTTCTTGACGTGGTTCAAAGAAAGGTCTTCTTTGGCTTGGGAAGGTGGGCTGCATAGCATTTGAGATGGGAGATATATAGTATATAACATACTCATTATAATCACTCTAAGTACAAATGTAGCTTTTTATAAGAATGTATATATACTGCCACTTCATCAATGGGATGAAGCATTTGCGTAATGTGACTTGACGAGTGGTTGTTGTAAATTCGTGTTCAATTAGTCAAACCAATTGTTACTTTCTTCTATACGAATCATACGATGCAGATGACAATAGCTTTCTTGTATTCTGGTTATCATAATGATTGTAATTGTAAAACATGTCTACGTGGTTCAGTATTTTCTAATTTTAAGTTAAAATGTCGATTTGTAATAAAATTTGGATTTCTTATCCATTAATTCTCGTGTACGGATTTGGCTTGTAAAACCTCAAGGAACCATTAAGCTGTGCTGTCCATCGTTGATGTAAGCATGGGCTTTTGAAGGGAAGTATTGTTGTAAGTTTTTCTGTGGTGGTGGTGGTGGTGGAGCAGTTGTTGCACTTCTGTCATAAAACCTTTTCTTTCGTGATTCTATTATGTTCTTGTATTATGCCAGTGCCGTGCCACAACAAACCACAGAAGACGGAGGATAAGGGAAAAAGATGCCATAATAATGACATGCCACATCAACTAATAGTTCTACAGGAGGTCTGTCCTTCAGCTCTCAAGCGAAGTGGTGCAGACGGGCCAGGTTATCTCGGATAGGTCTTCTACTTGCGTTTCAGTCCTCCTTTCTTTAATGTATTTATTACATCAAGATAAAGGTCGATGATTTAGTTGCATTATCTCCATTCTTTCTCATGTCAGCTCAGTTGATGATTAAAATTGTGGCAACAACCACACTTAACGTGTTGGTTACTGGTTACTCATTATTTCCCGTTTTGACCAACCTGGTTCCTCCTAATCTTCGTGTAGTGCCTTAAGACCGTGAACGGACGTAGTTGTCAAATATTCTTGATTTGCATTCACACTTGTAGGTGCTTCTGCTTCCTTATTCTTTGAAAATGTGATTGTGTTCGCACTGAAGTAAGAGAATATTTCAAAAGTATCAACGAGATCTTAATTGGGTGAAGAAAAACATTTAAGTTGCGATAATTGTGAATCGGACACGATGCCCTGTAATTACTGTTTACTTTCTGAACAAAATGAGGTTTGATAAGGGAATATATAGGCTGCACTATGTTTCATAACCTAATTAAGGTCTTAGACTCCAATTGAAGAAGTGTACTGATCGCATGAGAGGAAAAGGCTGGTCCCAGTACTTTTAATAACAATAGGGTATTATTTCGTGGGATGGCAATCATACATTAGATTTAGATGGGGAACAAATGAATTTCCTTTCTTGAAAACAAAAATGTAAGGTGTATTATGTGTTAGTCGTGAGCAGATGCTTTCATGTTCTTTTGAGGTCATGCTTTCCAGCTTTGTCGACAGGAATCGGAATAATCGGATGAACCTTTTTTACGCTGAGAGAATATCACTAATTGTGGCTTTAGTTGCGTTTCAAAAAATTACTATACTTGTGGTCTACACACAGTCAGAGCTGGCTGAATTCAAAAAGCAGATCTGCACGGTAGTTCACTAAAAATAATTAAAAAGTTTGGCTTCTTTTCTGAACACAAGACGATGGCGATGGTGCAACTTCGTATTGTGTAAGGTGCTCGTTCGTACTATTTCATGAAGTTTGTCGACTGCACAAGATTTCTTGCATGTGAGGTGGGAATGGTGTGTCTTAAGGGTGTTCCCACTTCCACTTATTATTTGTAAAGCTTCCATAAAACATCCATCTCTATTACTGGAAGGAGTCAAGTAGGCTCTTTTTCGGCCTACCCTTTCCTCTTTTTATTCTTGTCCTTATCTCAAAACACATCTTCATGTTAAACTCGAAATTGAGCCTCATTTGCATCTCCTCTGCTACCTTCATCGAATTCTACTCAAACTCTTAAAGGAATGTGAAAAAACTCCGATGTAATGATTGGATTCAAACAACTGCTTTTCTTGATCCCGTAAAATTATTCTGGGAGTTTAGTGTCTCCGAAGAGTTGATTTGACATGCAGTGTATAGATTTTCCACAGTATAGTACAATCGAGAAAAACAAAAATTTTCTACATTCTTACACACATGTGTGTGTTAAAACTTGAAAGTTACACGCATATTGTTTACCGTGTGGGTAACGAAACAAATAAAATCCTTTGTGGTGGAAACCTAAAGAGTGTTTCAAAGTGACAGTTTATTTAGTTGGAATTGTTAACATGTTTCCATTCCGGAGAAACCTCATGAAGCCAAATGACTAGGATCAGTTGAAATGCTGGGCGGAGATTGTGTTTGCCTCGAGCTCATTACGAGTTTCTCACTTCTTCTATTGCTGAAGAACTAATGAGGCTTTTATTATGCCATCTCTCTATAAATATTCACCTTATTATCGTAATCCAGTGGAATGTCTTTATTTTGCACTCGAATGTTCTTCAAGTGAGACTCATTTCATTGAGCTTCGTACAAACTGTGTACACCAGATTTAAGGTGACTATATATAGGCAGGATCACAATTATGAAGACGCTACAATATGCCATCATCCATTATTTAGTCAATTATTGCAAATCACTTAAACAACTCAATCAAACAGGACTAATGACAATAGTTTCTCCATGTCGGAAAGTTTCGTGAGGAAACTTCCAAGTCTAAACTGTGTTATGTTCTGCACAGTTATTTGAAGTTTGAGAAACTGAATAAAAGGAGGTTGAGAGAAAACACATTATTGTGAACCTATTGAGAGTAATAAAGCATCTAATAAAAAGACTCTATGGAGTATAAAATGAGTGTAATTGTGTAGGAAAAGATGTGCTCTGTGTGTAGGTAGTGGTGGTAGAGAGAGAAGAGTGAGCATGAAAAAATGAGAAATCTCTTAGATCCAGGAGGATCATGTAACGGGAGTCTAAACAACGTAGAAAGTGTTGATCCTTCCTCCTGGAACGAACGAGATTCAAGATTCCCATGAAATGAACCCTGGAAGAAGAAGTACCACCAAACTACCGACTCAGAGTCTCTTTGTATTCACCATGAGAGTTGTACCACTACCACCAGTAGTAGTAGTAGAGTAGTAGCGAAGATGCTTCGATTTTCTAAACTCTTGTACACTTCTTGTTCAAGACTGCATCTTGTTCATATAGAAGAAGGGCATGGGGTCTCAAGTTTCTCGCTTCAAGTATGAAAGGCTTCACAAAAGATGCTTCCAACCAACATCCGACACACACACACACACCCACAGCACCTGTGAAGAAGAAGAAGGAAGGAAACACACACACATACACCGCTATTCAATACACCACACAATATGCTAAACATCTAAAAAAGAGACAATTCCGCACACACTTCTCCCCATATCATTCATGACTACACACACGGCACACGGAGAGATGATCTTTTCGTCGGTGATTGACGCGCTTTAGAAGAATCAAGTATAAATGCTCTCTCGTCTCACTCCAGATTTTACTTTCACACGTCAAGATTCCACCTCAAAAGCCTCTTTCCCAACTTTCACCCGCTCCACCATTACTTCTGCAAAATTAAATATCTCTTTGTCCATCAAAAACGTCGTCAGGTGAAAGTTGGAGAAAGTTCAAAGGCTAATTAAGTTTACTTGGTCTTAGGGAGAAAGTTCCCAAATGTATATATGCATACATAGGACTTTCCTTCAACATGCTTATCGTCCTTAGACCCCGACTCATGAGACTGACACTGCATTTTATTTAGATGCTTCCCTAGGTATCCTACTAAAAACTAATAATAACGCTTAAAGATGCATTCATCCATAATCTATAAACTCATACGAATCCTGTGTCTAAAGAACTTTTCATAGGACGGTCATCATTCTCATTATTGGAAACTTGCATAATATGTATATCATGATAGTATATTTAACGAAGGTGTAATTGTGAACAATGGGTGGTGCTTTTCATGCTTAAGTGTGTGTGTGTGTGTGTGTGTGGGGAGAGATGAGTTTTTTGTGTGTAGAGTAGAGTGTTAATACCCGTGTCCCGAGGTGGGAACGGAAATGGCTCATTTTGACCCCAGTCGACCTAACTAAATACCCACAAATGGGAGACACATTTCTATCATTCCATCAATGCAGTGGAGGGTCTTGATGGTTCGGAGTTCGGGAGGAACGCTTCTCCTCGGGTTGTTCATAAAATCCGAATCGGGAAGAAAGAAAGGGTTGAGAGCAAAGCAAGCTAGGAAGGAGAGTGGTGGTGGTGGTGGTAGGCTGTGTGTGTGTGTGTGTATGTGTGTGTGGTGGTTAGGGGATAAGGTGGCAGTGGTGGAGGGTAGGGCTGAAGCTGCTGCTGCTGCTGCTACGGGGGAGCAGCGGAGATGTGGCAACAGCCAGTGGAATTGAAAATGGCTGAAGTGTAGGGTCACGAGTCGATGGAGCTGCCTGAAATTTCTAAATATTTCTCTACATATCACTCCGAGAAAGGTCACGAGTGTGTCAATAAATACCCCAGTGGTAGGCCTCTGTCATGGACTCCTTAGAAAAAGGTAAGAATCACACCTTAGCCCTACTTTTACTCACCTCTCTTGTTACAGGCATTAATTTGGCTGAAATCAAAATATTGGAAAGGATGCAAGCTTTACTTGCTCTCTGTGTGTTATGTGATGGTGGTAGTAGTAGTAGTGATGGTGGTGGTGGTGCCCAAGTATCCTTTACTCGGTTCACTACGGTCGTATGTATATAAATTTCGACTTCCACTAGAACACTACGAATCTAGTAGGACTTGTGGTCTATGGCATTTCTCAGAGATTTTTCGCCTCCGAAAATCTCTGCTGTCCTTCCGTCCGACTCCCTTCAAACTTTCTTGGCTTTCTGAGTAACCACGTACGAGTTTTTATATTTACTTACCGCCGATGAGAGAGATAAATGGCATTTGTGCTTTTGTCATTTCCCTCAAAGTTGTTTTGTTTACTTTAGCATGCAATTTGAATAGTACGGATATTTTGTACATTATGTAAAATTCAATTTACCAAAGTGATTTATCTCTGAAGTGAAATACAGGGATGTTGACGTTAAATAGATGTTGTTGTTGTTGTTTAAGATGGGGATTTTTTCTTGTGTAAATAATAGCAGAGTACTTCATACTGTTCAGAGTAGGTGATAGGCATAATAAATATGTATGTGGTTAGTACTGTGAGAGTGTTTTTGGATGCATTGTCAATTAGTAAAAAAGCTCGGGTTTGTTTAGGAATCTGCGTGATTATTAAGTGGGGTGGTAGTCATTGGAGGCATGTGGGGGAATAGGAGGATGTTAGTAATTTGTGGAGAAGTGACGGGAGTCATTTATTCACTTTGTTCTTTGGAGTGGAGAAAGTAGAGAGGAAGGTTGGCGTAGTGCTTGACAGTAAAAAGAACACACGGAGGAGTCATCCAGCAGGAGGAAGTCTGTGGTGGCGCACACAAGATTGCTTTATATATACTTTCTCCCTTTTTTCACCCACCACCACCACCACCACCGGGTCTCCAGGTTCATTTCACACCCGACAACTTGCTTGCCTCCATCTCCCTTCTCGGGGGGATGAGAATTCAAAATTTATTGGAATCGAGTGATGAACAATGGTGGCTAAAGTACCAGAGCGAGTCTTTTATTAGAGACCATTTGCTCACATTCCTTCCTGATATCCTGATGGGGTTTTTAGTTTTCAGTTAA
>JAQGAD010001836.1:0-16646 GCA_034696625.1 Isotomurus palustris | reverse complement strand
ACTTCCACGTAGGACGAAGGGAGGAGAAACTTAATTACTCCTAAATTCCCACAGGTGAGGACTCTTGTCCTCGCCTGAACAAAGGAGAGAGCTTTTTAGTTCTCTACAAAATTCAGTAAACTCATGCATGAAAGTGGCAATGGCAATACATGGCAATTTTAAGAAGAATAATACATATATGAAAGGCCTTGTCATGGAGATGGTGTATCGGAAGACATGATGAAATTCTCCTTAGAGGACACACACACACAGACAGAGCAGGCAAGGGAATCTCAGATAAGGAATGAAACTGTAAGAACGTAGACACATACACACGTGTGTGAAATAGTGTGAATGCAGCTCATTCCGTTACAGACTTTTGTGTTTCGTGATATTTCATAATGACATGAAATGGAAAAACTTTTGCCATTTCTTTTTCTCGTTCTTTTTTTCGTGATTTGATTTCATTACGGAGAGAGTGAGACAATGATTTGACACCTGAGTAAGGCCAACTGCCTACCCAGTTGTGGTTGTTTTGTAGAGTAAAGGAATTCAATGAATGATGAGGATACATCCTCCTGTATAACTTCAGTGTCATGTTCACTCGCAACAGGCGTCTCGTATCACATTAAATTCTTCGTCATGTCATCATCATCCACACCTTCTTTTCTATTCCTCACCCTGGTGATTCAAAATGTCCTAAAATGTCCGAGTCACGTAAATTCTGTATCATTTCGTGTTTCAAAATCATTCTACTTTCTTTCTTCGTGTACATACGTGTGACGTGTAAACCTTGAGGATATACGTGTGTGTGTGTGTGTGTATATACGTGTGTGTGTGTGTGTCTGTTTGCGTATAGGAAGAGATAGAAAGCAGAGAGGACTTTAAAAGGAAAATGATCTCTCGAAGGAACTCCTCCTTCCGAAGCTTCCGTTCTTCTTCTTTAGTCGTGTAGGAGATGATGTTTCATCTTACATTTAGGAAATAGACGTGATAGAGAAATTGAGTTTTCTTGTACATTGACATTGGCAGTTACCACAGAGCGAGCGGTAGGATTCGTAGATTCGTGTATATGTATTTAGCCAGTGGTGGAGGAAGCGAGACAAGGAAAATGATACGATTGGAAAGAGAGAGAAGTAATGTAATAGCTAATAGTGCTTTGTGTGAAGATGGTGAGAAATAATAGAAAGACGAGGGTGGATGAGAGAAAGTGTATCGTCTGGTGCTGGAAGAAATGATCGGAGAAAGTGATTAGAGGAAGGGAGAAGGTAGACACTTCGTTTATGATGGAGACTTTGCTTTTATACAACTGTGTCTTTTTTGGCTCATCCTCCTAATCTTTTCAATCTTGTTTTCTGTAAATAAAATTGTTACAAAAACATTATCGGCCTTCCTTCCCTTTCTTTCTCACGAGAACGTAGCAGGTAGCTGCACTTTTTTCTTATTGTTCACCTCCATAATTCTCAACCGATGGAGTAGTGAAAGCAATTACAACTTTAGTGAGGAGCGAAGCATAAAGGAAATAATTTGAGAGAGGTGTGCTACTACTGACTGCTACTGCTTCACTGTGGATTGTATTCTTTGGGTAGAAGGAGAGACTACGTGGGAAGTAAGATATCTCTGAGCAGGAAGGAGACAATCAATGGGAAAGTGTGTGTGATAAGGAGACTCTAGTATTAAAGTAAAGGACGTGCAAAAAGAGAAAGTTCGAGGGAAACGAGATTGTGGATAGTGGAAACGGAGTGTATGCTTCAGAGAAGGTTGGGTGTTTGGGGTAAAGTGAGACAGACGAGGAGATAAGTCCAACGAGATTGTTGGAGTGGGTGTGGTTGTAAGTGTTTGTTAATTTGTTGAGATGTGTATCCCTGTAGTGGTTGTGAGGATGTAAGGAAGCAGCTGAGACAAGCTTTGTGTAAGTTGCTGAATATGCGATATTGTGTTGTTAGGTCCCGATAGACAAATTTTTAATTAAACTCTCCTCGTCGTCTATATAATGAGAGAGAGAGAGAGAGAGAGAGGAGGAAGAACTCATCTGGTTGTGGGTGCCGTTGTATATATGAGAGATATTATGGGAAGTTATACCACACGTAGAGCTATGAGGGTTGACTAGGGTTGTTTACCTTGTCCATGGGCAGTAATTATGTCTCTTGGTCGTTATTAAAAGCAAATTAAGAGTCCCTCTGGAACTCATCAAAGTTCCCCTCATCTTCTTTGTTTACTCTGAGAGGGCCTAACGGAGAAAGCTCTCTTCTTTCCACCACCAAGTTCATTCACTCAGAAGAAGAAGAAGTCGAGGAGCCAAATTGTCCTAAATTGGAGCTTCTTTCAAGTGTCTATGCTTCGTCCACCTTCACTTCCTTCCCCGTTATTTCCAAGAATGTCTTTCCTTATTACCTTCGAGTTGACACATGAGGAGGAATATGAGATGTGTCATGTTACTGTGCAGTTTCCTTGGAATTAAGTAATGTTTTAGATTTCGAGAGACAACAGGTTACAAGTAAGTCAGGTAGACGGGTCTATAGGTGCGTAAGACAAATGGAAAGGTGAGGAATCTAAGTCATTCCTTTTTGGGAAGTTTCCAGCCGGAGGAGAAGGCAGAAGGAACACTCGGGAGGGTTCCAGGGAAGGAGGCTTGATGGAGGAACGTGAGGCAAGTGCGAAATTGAAACAGCAAATTGAATTAAATGGTAATTAAAGTGGGGCATCGTGCTGGCGCCCAGGCTCTCGACTGGGTTCTTATTTCTCTCGAATTATCTGCAGCTCAGGTAGACAGTACAGACACACACTCGCAGGTTACATCAATTGGACTTCCCGTTTGTTCTTGTAGAAAGAACAGATTTAATTTGGCTTCGTAATGTCAAGCTCTCTGTACTACTTTACCTTCTTCTGTCTACGTGGAAGCTACTTTTTCCTTTTGACAGCTACTTTTTACTTAGGTGCATCGTACCGAACAGGAAGTCACAGTTTTAAATTGAGGTGTATTTTTTAATATACTATAAACACATTGTTATTGAGTATGCCAGCTTCCTGTTTATAATTTGAATGACCTGTAATCGATTTATTTGATTGTTGAGTTATCGGGAAAAGTGACTTCATGCGGTTCAGAAAGCATTGGCCTAAAATCGGTCGAAGGAACATTTAATACGTGGACGTGGAATGTGGTGGTGTCTGACCTATGTCGACGTGTAAAATTGCATTGTTGAAAATATGTATAAAGTTCAGGCATTCGGCACAGCGCTATGTGGTGGTGGTCAGGGCATCGTGCTGGTGAATTCGGATTGGCTAGAGAAAAGTACCGGACTACCGTGAAACAATGGGCTAGTTTATGCGACAAATTAAACAGCGAGTTGGTCTAAAATGTAATGCTTTAGTGAAGACGGGTAAATTAGAAAAGCAGAATGGTTTGTGTAGCCAAGAGAGTGCTGACTCTACTTTCCATTTAAGTTTCGGCTCATCCGAATTCCGCAAGCTATCAATATTATACACCCACACGCAGTTTGCGCTGTTTATTGGGCTTGTTCGTATCAATTACAGACATAAAAATTAATAGAAAGAGGAGAAATCTTCTTAAATTGCAAAACAGATCTCTCCAAACAAACATCTACACTTCTTCATTCATCAACGGTAGGTACCCCATTAAACGAAGCGTGTAAGTTAAAACTCAGACATCAGAGAGCTTTCAATTAATTATTACTTTCAGTATCAAATTTCATTTACGATCGATTTTATCCTTTCTGAGAATATGCTTAATTAAAATTATAATGGCTTTCAACTTTGAACAGAGCTGAGGGACACGTGCATACACTTGGGTCAAATTAAGTCTGCTGATTTCCGTATTGGTCTCTTTGGGATTGAATTTGTCACAAAAGGTATTTAGTTGCGATAATTAGTCATTTTAGTGCCACACAGAATCGTTTCGATTTGATTCAAAGGTTAATCAATTCTGGTTAAAACTTTAAACTTATTACGGGGACTTTTTTCAATTAGCTTTTTGTTTGCAACTGTCTGATCTTCTTTGATCCATTTAGATTGTGAAGAATTTACTCTAGTGAGGAACAAATGAACATTCACTGCCAATTAGGACGACGAATCTTCTTCTTTATCTTGAAGAAAATTTTATCTAAACGAGTTCCTTCAAGACACTAAGACATTGCCAATAATCCTGCAGATAGACTGTCCAGAGTCACAACATCGTCCGTCATTACCCGTGTGGAAGGTCGCAACTTTTCAACTTGCAGCTCATAGAAATCACAAATTAATCGGGTGATTCGGATATCATCCCTCTTGATTCCACACTCATAAGGCATTAATTGCTTACGTTGATTCAAATTTTAGAAACGTTTATCATCAAAAATGTTTCTGAAAAAAGGAGAGTATGTGAATTCATACGTAACGTACGAACTCAAAGGTAAATGCATGCAGACAGTTCTGGTGGTGACTTGTTTATTGCGGGTGTCGCCTACCCATCAGGTTTATATTACTTTTCGCTTTTATTTTTAATTTAAGAGTTTCGAAAATCACTTGCGAGTAATTTTACAGCTTAGGAGTATTATTAGAGCCCTAATTAATTACACAGAGCCTTTTGCTCGTAGGTATGTATCTAAAAGCAGGAGGTAGTAATAATAGAGTTTGTGGGTACTGCAGTAAATGTTGTCTCACACCTACCAATCGAGCGGTAGTGCAGTTTACAACTTTAATGTAGAGAAGTAACTTGTACGAATATTTGCAAGCTCGTGAGCACGACCTGTGCCATGTAAGGTAGGTCACAGGTACCGAGTGAAGTTGCCTACGTTTCACCATATGCATAGGTAGTTGTGGAAGTAACATTTAATTGAAGTTGTGTGGCATGATTCTCAAATGTACTTCTCACTGAGAAACTAGTGAAAGTGTATCGTGGAACTTGCCCTTATCTGTGTACCATAGCGTTGAACTTGCAAATTAGATTTGTGATTGTGAATAACTAAGCTTTATTTCGTTTTCGGTTAGGAGTGTATACTTCTCGCATGGTTAAATGGAAGTGTTTGCTGAGAAATGTGTAATTGCAAATTGTGGCTGTTGTTTGGTTGCATGAATGTAAATCTTCGTGAGGTACGTAGCGTGCTTGTTTCAGTCTGCATTATCACTTTCCCACTTTGCTTCTACTTTATATGTCATTAATAGAAGTGTTAAGTTTACAACTGTGTGCACTTTCTACCAGGTAATAGCTTACTTTATTTTATGTCAAAGTTGGACTTAATTGCATTCAAAGAACAGCCTGTTTTTGAGTAAGTTATAAAGTCTGGTTTACATGGGTGGATAAAAAGAACAAGCAGCTTAGGAAGCATTCGTAAACGAGCGGATTCTTTAACTCAAAAATCCTTTCGTTCACCTGTCAGCAAGTTGACTAAAGAGAGAATTGTGTGGAGTGAAAAGCCTCTTTGGTAATTTATAAAATAATTTTTTCCAGAGAATTCCATAAATTCTCATTTAAAACACCAAATAAATTCAAATGTCGTGAATGTGAGGTGCTGTAATTGTAAAGTAGGAACTTCAGGTATGAACAATTTTTGTTGAAGCAGTACTATGAATCCTGTTCAAAGTCCGCAGTACACAAATACTTCCAACAACGTTCCCACGAACAGCCAACAGCAGTTCAATGCCCACGTGCAGGCTAACTCAGCTCAAGTGCTTCCTACTTCTGGTATTCATACTCTTGGAAATCATTCATTGACCATGACTCAAAATGTTAATCAATTAGCTGCTACTCCCCAACAAACCTCGGTCCTTCCACTTCAACCTCCTCTTCCAATTTCTATGAATTCTGGGTATCAATGCTCCCAAAATGTAACTAGTAACCGAAGCACTTCTGCGAGAACCTCTAGAGATCAATCATATAAAGACTCGCTAGAAGCTCTTCGTAGAAATCTTATAATGACGTTGGGGTCAGACCCCTCGAATTGCCAGGCTCAGCGGGCCGGTAATTTAAATCGAATAAATCAGTCCAACTTTAACACACTTCAGACGCCTCCAGTTATAAATATTATAATGGATGCCGCGACTAGAAATGCTTGGAATCCCCTCCAAGACTTTATGAGCTCTATTCCAGTCCCTGTAAACCCGGGTACTGCTTCTCACGGCTGTTTCAACTCAACATCTTTTAATCCAATTGCCCATACTTCTCCACTTCCGTATAATCCGATGTTGTGTACCCAAGATTTCCACATGAGTGGCCTGTGGTCAGCTTCTGGAAACGGACCGTGGGGTCCTTCAAGGAACCCCGTCATACATCCATATTACAATGTACTGTGGGATCCATATTTGAATTTACCATGGGATCCTTACATGATTAGACCCTACATGCCTTTCTGGCCTATGCCGTGGGATCCCACTTGGAAAACTTCGTAAACTTGGAACTCGGCACGAGAGCATAACTTCACTCCTTCCATTCTTAGATGTATAGGTTTGAGTTTTAATCTGTTTGTGTGTTGTGTGTGTATGTGTGCGTACTAAGGCTCTTCTTACTCGTTAGTAATTAAGAGTAGGAGGATGTAAATCTTTAAAACACAGGATTAGTATTATCATCCCTTCCCACTCTATATTTGTGGGCACACATAATTGGTTTGTTTTCCTTTGTCATTTGAAACTGAGCTTGTGTTTTTTGTTGTTTACCAGTTCAGGTAGAATTAGAATTTATGTGGGTTGGTTGGTTTAATTCTCCAAAATGTTTTTCGTGGGTCTTTTATGTTGAAAGGAATATAATTTGGGTTAATTATTGGCGTATAAATAGGATTATCTTTAACTTATCAACTACGAAGCCGTTCCTATAATTGGAAGAGAATAAGGCTTACAAATCTGAAGCATAATCTGGAGTAGAATAGTGTTAGAGTTTGTAGAGTAACTTCAAAGAAAACAGTTTATATTGCATTAATAAGCAATCATTAATTTCAATGTTTAATCTGAATAAATATAGTAATACCTATAAATCTCTATCCCATATAATGTATCTATACTTTAATATTGGATGACAATGTATGTAGAACTATCCAGAATGTATGTATGCGTCAAGCCTTTATTCTTTCTCGTCATATGATGGACCTAATAAAAATGTGTGCGTTAAAAAATAAAATTCAGGACACTAAAAAAGCTTACTTTGAGTTTGGGCATATCAATAAAACAGTAAGTATTCATGGACACTTAGACTTAAAGTGTGGAGCGATCCCGTAGACGGGAACTGAAATCGATACCGAGGAGTAGGTGTCATGAGTGAATGAATGAATTCCTATATTACAGGATTCAATACTGTGCCGCACATTAACCTAACTTCCCGTGTTTTGATACACCACAAAAATAATTTACTACACGTACTAATAGAAATATGTCGTAAAATATGGGACAGTATGATATTGACTTCAATCGTCTAAAACAAAGCTTAAAGACAAAACTTTCGAGTCAAGCCGTTCCGTTAAAACATATCAAACTTGAAGACGTGACAATTTATACAAGCTCATACAGTTTTGTAAAAAAACCAGTAATTTAATCTGCTTAAGAATTTTCTTCGGATAAAAGAAAACGGAAAGTTTATGAAATCAGATGTCTCTCACTGCTTGCTCAAGTGAGAAAGGAACCTTTCTGGGTCAGGAAGTAACGACTAGTCCATACTACTACAATGAGAAGCCTAAGTGAATCAGTAACGTCAGTAAGGCAAGGTAATATGAGATGTCGTCATTCTAAGCGAATTTGAGTTTTATTATTACCTAAAGGAGTAGTTGACGTAGTCAACTTTACTATGACTGGAGCTAGAGAATATATTCCAGAAGGATCGCAGGAACGATTCTTTAATTCACGTGTCTTTCAGATTCTTCAGCTCAGCTAAATGTCAGAAAGCTACGCCTTCGTTGGTAAATACTTCATTGAAGTTCCACAGCCTGCAAAGAAAATTTCAATTTCCAGCCGAAAGAGGATATGCAGTTTAAGATACCTCAGCTGTCGTGAATCCGTAATTATTTAAGCAACCCGAATCTCAATAAATAATCAAATTTCCTCATAGTAGCTTTTATAGTACACTTTGGAAATACTGTAACTCCGTCAAAGATGTTCTAGCATTTTCTAAAATCTCGCCGATGGTCGTGGATTTGCAGCCATACACACAGAAAAGTATATGTTTGCAACAGTGCGTCGAAAATTGGTTTAGTTTCAGAACAACACCGTAAATCTCATATTTCAAAAGTTTATTTTTCCTCCCTTCGATAATCTAGGATGGAATTCGAACCGCATTAATTCCACAGCAGATCCAAATTTTAATTAATAGTTATGATGATGATACAGTGGTCGTTGCGGTTATTGTAGTAAAACTAGATGTATTAGAAGGGAGTTAATTTTCGCTAATAGGAAGCTGAAACTTACAGTTCTGGTCTTCCTCTTCATGAAAAACAATGCTTTGCTGCTGACTCCCTGATCGAATTCCAATTCTGAGAGGATTCGTAGTAGAGGCAAAAGTACTCCACAGTCTTCTCCACAGGGTATTATTACAGACGTCTCTGAAGGGATTTAGAACTCCGAAAATTCGCAATGCACTTTTTGTGCCGATCCAAACCTGATTCGTTGCACTTAAACTGTTCATGAAATGTGATGGGTAAATGTAAACTCGTCGCCATGAAAAGTGCCATATCACATTCAGTTTGAATAAGATGTTTGATGCCCAATGCCCTTTTTATTGAAAAACATCGTCAACATTTGGGTCTTTGAAGTGTCAGACTCAGAAAGAGTAAAGACGAGCAATGAAATTATGTTTACTTGCGTGTGATGAGATCCGTGGTATATCCGTGCAATGTAGAGTGAAAGTTGAGAGACTTTCCATTCTCAGAGTAGTTGAATTTAGTCTTTAGCTAGCTGACAAGGATTTTACTGCATGACGGTTTCTTGAGTTAAGCTAGAAATCCATCAAACTTCGGTTACCTAAATGAGCCCTCTGATCATTTTTCTGTATTTTCTCCACATTTCAGCGTGGATAATTACTTAATTACAAAACATGAATTGCACAGTTCCGTCCTAACTCCTAAGATTATTTTATAAAGAATTTGTTTGTCTCATAAGATTGACTGAATTCAGTCCCATATGCTTTTTCAGGTATTTCAGGTAGGTACGGTTTTTCAAAAGTTTCTGCATAAGAGTTCTTTTGATTTAGAAGAAGAGTATAGGACCAATCTACAAAGGGTCACTGACCATTTGGCATCCACATTTTAATCATGCGTCATGTCAGTACTTCTATGTTAGCAAGGCAAAACCAAACTCACTAAATGTGGGAGATTAAAGCGGAGTTTTATAGAACTGGCAAGGCAAAGTAAGAGGAAGGAAGAGTTAGGTTCGGGATCCTTCAAGAACGCATCTTGACAACTTCCGATAATTGGGTACAAAGTGGGTCCAGGAAAAGCATTCATCATACGGGCCACATGGGACCACCGTAAACGTAAAAACCCTTTTAAGAAGAAAATCAAGGGGAGAAAAGAATGAGAGGAACAGGCAAAATGCGATAAACGTTTCTGTTTGAGAGAAAATTGCTTAAAATTTTAAATTGCTCCTTCACCTCATTACAGAAGGTAGAGCCGGATTCTTTGTGCAAAAGTACGTTTTTGTAATTGTACTGTTGGCAATTAAATTGAGCGGAGACGTGGGTGAGGTTGATATGTCATTTCTAGGAAGAGTTTTGTTCTTTTCCACTCAAAAGTCTGAGTCCAGCGTTGGGCTTTCATGTGTCAAAACTTCAAAACCAAACCAAACCTCAACCTCCACTGCTTTTGACTCAAAAGCAGTGGAGGTTGAGGTTGACAGTCTTCCGTTGAGATTTCCTCTACAAGTCCTCCTCGAGATTCCTGAACTTCCGATGTGTCATTGTTCAAGTTCACCCGAAGTATTCCTGCTACAAAGGCAAAAGAATTAGAGTGAACTACTCCGTCGACAAAGAGTTGTTTCTTTCGCCATGCTAAGTTTCCTAAGCCAAGTAAGTTCACTATTAGTAAATTACTTTTATCCAGCTACTTCATCGTACCATCAGTTTTGAACGTTACTTGGACATGGTGGATTTCCGAAACAAAGGGAGAAATTATTCTTTTGTGTCTGCCCGATTAATGAGTAATAATGAAAGAAAAGAGATGGTTCTACGTAATCATCTGTGTTGACGATATTATTAAAATCCCAATTAGTCGTACGTATTTTGTCAATATTCTTGCTCCAAATATCTCCGGAGTTATCGCGGACCTAAATTCACAGCATTTTTGACTACGTTAAAAGCTATAAGTAAAAGAAGCTTGATGTGTATTGTATTGATTGTTGGAGAAATGCTTCATGCTGAAACACGTTATCTTCCTCCACCGAAGCCAGTAAACATCTACTAACAAGAGGCCCTGCAATATCAGCTAACGAACAACTAGATTTATCAAATTTTCCAATTTGCATTATTCTGCAAGCTTCCGCCAATATTCGTTGACTCGCCGAATTAAAACTGCACATATCAGCGTCATAAGAATGCTGTTCTCAACTAACAATGCGGCAACCACTCAAGTTTGAGAACTACACCAAAATGCTTGATATCATTAAATACACCAAAAAATTGGATGAAAAAATGTGAAAATTTTAGCGGCTGATGGTGGATATTTCGGTCAAAATTTTGAGTTGAAATCGAAACGGATGCTGAAGTGTGGCGTTTTCGATGTTTTTGAATCTATTCTTGAACGCACAGGAGATTTCATAGAAAAATTTTAGGCATCATTCCTGAAAAATTCATCGCTTGCAGAAAGGAAGAAAATTTTCAGTTTTCAAAATTTTCAAAAGTTGGTTGCAGTAAACTCTTGTTGAAAATTGGATAAATTTAAATGAAAATTAAATGGTCAAAATGAAATTTTTATAAAATTTTGAAACATTCAAAAAAATGAGCAAGCGATTCAGTACAAGCAACGGAAAACCATAATTTGAAAATTGCATTTGTGATTTAGAAAAAATTAAAACAAAAACATCAAAAAATCCGATTTTCAAATTTCAACTGGAAATTTTGGGCGAAATATCCACCATCAGCCGCTAAATTCACATTTTTCATGTTATTTTTTTGTCTATTTGATGATGACAAGCATTTTGGTGTAGCGCTCAAACACGAGTGAAAGGTCCATTGTAAGATGTCTCAACTTCAGACTGAAATAAACAATTCTCGATTTCGAAATAATGCTGAAGAAGAATTATGTTTTAACGAAGATGGATTTAAAATGTGTACTAATGATGGCTTAACGCTCAATTTCACAGCTCCAGCTCATAAATGATTGTTGGTTTTTACCAATTTTAGTGACAGAAAAGTATATCATTTTACATACTTATGTTTTAGTTCATACTTCATGCAGATTATAAAATGGCAAGAAGATATATATGAAACCATGTGAATGACCATTCTCGTATATTATTATGAGAGGTTGCCATAAAAAGAAAATGTGCAGAGTGGAGATAAAGTGTGCCAAGAAGTTGTACGTAGAGCTTTGGAGCTGTGTGTAAGATTGGTTCTGATTGCCTTAATATGAATTAACGGATAAAAGGATTAATAACGGGCGATAAGGTTTGCGACCCTGTTCAGAGTAGTTTTGAGGATTAGGTCAACAGAAGTGAAAGATTGGGATACAGAGCATTGCTGTGTTAAGACTGGTAATCTTGTGAAAGTGGTGGTGAAGAAAGGCAGGCGAGACGGCGGAAGAAAGTCGAAGGAAGAGTGGCGATGGATGGAGGAGTGTGGAGAGCGTGTTTTTGTGTCATGCACAATGATGTACGTCCTGTACGTGCTAAACGGATAATCGTCTTAAGGCAATGCATTGCACAAAGTCGATGAAGGAAAGAAGGAATGAACAACACTTTTCCCTTTGGTATTCGACGGGGAAAGAAAAGAGAAGTTGATACATCCGGCAGTGATGGTGATGGTGGAGTCTTCTGGTTCGACTCAGCAAATAGAACAAATCCAATTAGTATGGAGGACTCCCAAGTGAGGTCTCATTTCCAGCGATGTCTTAATTCCTCTTCTGCGAATTCCCGTGGGAAAGAACATCTCCACTCTCCTCTCGTATTTACTATTTCCATAACGGAAGAACATCTCCTCCACTTACCACACTCTCCGACATCTCCCATGCAAATACTTTCAGAGCTACCCATTACCAATGCGACGACACAATGTATGTTAATGTGAACCGTCAGTGCGTGTCTTCAATTATTTGCTTATGATAAGATATGAGCTGAGTGATGTTATGAAGGCTGATCAACTGGATCGATTCATACATTGAGAGCGTGATCCTTTGCCAGGTCTCTTTCCGCTCCAGATTAAGGATATCGACAATCGGAGAGAATTCTTGTGGACAAGGTTAGAAAGCTGTATAGGAGGGTTGTTGGTGGGTGAAGGTAACCACAAGAAACTTTAAAATGAGGGACACGGAGTGTACGAGAGGAAAGAAAACAACGGTGGGAATGCGTTGAGGTGGCTGAAGGGATGAGAAGAGAAAGTAGTCCTTGGAGAGGAATCGATGAGGCCGTCTGATTTGTAAAAGTATCAGATTTCACTTTCTCCTGACAACTTTTTCCTCTTTGGACCATTTCCAAAGAAAACAGGAGAAATCAAACAAGATCAATTTATGAAATATGTGGAGAAAAGCCTCGATAGCCGTCATACTAAGAGCTCAGCTTCTTGTCTACAGCAGAAATAATGTTGGTGAAGAACAAGTTTTTGTTGATGTGACTACTGCTAAACTAAAAGGCATATCCGCCTGCTTCCTCGGGAAGAAGAAGGACGTCTACGCAGGCAGGAGAGGATGTGTTGAGTATAAAAAGTTAAAAGCCGTGTGTGTTTGTGTGTGTGAAGCTCTCAGGAGTCAAAAGGAAGGAAGGAGAGACTGAAGAAGGTGAATGAAGAAAGTGTGTGTAGGGAATGGATGAAGACAGAGTGGAAGGCGAACTCTTGTTGAATCTTCAATAAGCCAGAAAGGATTTAAAAGGTATTTGATCCCAGAAGCAATGTGAGATTCGACGGAAAGAGCAAGGAGACAAAGGAAGGAAAGAATTAGGGGAAATTAGTTGACAGCAATGGATGATAAGTGAGGTGTATATATTCCAAGACACCGTGTATCCACTCTTATATCTTATACTTGTGCATATACTGTCGAAAGAGGAATCTGGTGGTGGCAAAACATATTTCATAATTTATTTTTGCCACAGGCGGAGTGGTGGAGAAACCACCCCGTCGTCTGTGGTGGTGGGGAAAGTGTCAAGATGCACTGACGACTAAGGGAGAAAGTGACAAGACGGAGAGGAAAAGAGTAATCTCGGCATTCTTGACTGATTCTGTGTGTGTTTAAAGGGGAAAGGGAAACTTGGGGAAAGTGTCCAAGTTGCCCCGTGTGTTGTTTTACGGAGATGAAGAAGGTTTGTGACACTTTGCAATTTCTCAGACAATGTTACTTGTCTTCTGGTGAAGGAGCGATGATGATGAAATTGGTATTGATTTCTGAGCAAGACACACACACCTGCTACCCCACACAAGTCCAATCAAACTTTCGCCCTTCACTTCACATTTATCTCCTCCTGAGGATCAGCCTAAACTTGTTCACACGTACCAGTCGACTTGCCACCAGCTCCTCACCAACGCACACAACCCGAAAGATCCGTTTTACTTCCTCTCCTGTCAACATTTGAAAGAGATATACTTTGCTCAAGTGAGGATTTTGCTTTCCACTTTCTTCCAAACATATTTCGTGAATATTTCTTAGATGCCCGTGGCCTACCTCCCTTGTGGATGGATCTTTCAGCAAAGAATATCTCTCACCATCCATCCAACAATCCTTCATTGACTTCCTTTTCAGACTTATCGACTCTTTTTTGTACGTGAGATGCTCTTGAGGTGCAACTGAGCAGTTCAAGATATGCCATTTCTTTCCCTCTTGAACAGTTGTAAATAAAAATGTACCTGAACAAAGTTGACAAGTCACTTGAAAGTTGAAAGTATAGTCGAAAGTTCGTTCCTCGTTGCTCTCTTATTCGCTTTCTCTCTCTGTCTCCGCAAGGCTTTCAATACTTCAATACTACTTTATTCAGCAAGATCATTGGGCCTCATCTACCACTCAGCATTAGCTGCATTCGGTGACCTCGACATTTTATTCTTAGGTTTGACTATTAGACAACCCAAAATCGAGTATGAGGTACATATGTAGTGATTCGTGTGGGTTGATGAAGGGCTATAGTCATTAAAAGATCAGATGAAAGAAGATTGCGAAGTGGGTGAGTATCTCAAGCAGTAAAGTCAGGAGTGTAATTATTTTCGTTTCTTCTCCTTCTCGAAACAGTCAGTCATCCGTTACGACGAGTAATAAGAAGGACAAGAGAGTGGGAGAGATTTCTTGGACAAACTAGTAATGGGTTGGGAGAATGGAAACTCATTTCAATGTGTAAAGAAGGAGGAACGAGACTAATTAATGATGTGCTGAGGGGTCTCAAAGGAAAGTGTTAATTTAGACCTTTTGTTTCTTGAGATGATTGCAGTGTCCTGCTCTCTCGCTCCTCTGTAGGTATTTCCTTAAGTAGGAACACGTGCTGCTCTCCCAAAGTGATGTTCATGAGCCCATTTACAAACCTTTTGAAGCCTCATTTACAATGGCCAAGCAGTTAGAAGGAGAGACTACGATTAATCTCTGTGCTTAAGTCTCTAGACTTCATCAATCTTCTGCTGCATTCTTCTTTAACTGCATCTCCAGACCTCCGTAATTGCTCTGTAGAGTACACATCCTCCAGTTCCATAGCAAATAGAAGTAGCTATCTTTGTGTTATTTTCTAATTGAATTGTCCCCTAAGACAATGAGCGGTTGATGGTCATGAACCTCAAGGAGAATGTGGTGGACGTGTCTAATTACCATTCCATTTTGCTGCGTCATAAAGAGAATACCTTACAAAGTTGGCGGGTTAAAAATTAGCTAAACTGTTTAAGATTACACAGATCAAGTATTAATGTTCTGCTTTCATTGTTCGTTTTGCAGTTATTGACGGATAAAACACGAATGATACATGAACAACAGGATGGATTCTAGCAGAAAACATGTTAATTTGTAAATCACGTTTGGATGAATCGGAGAATACTTCTCAGCTAAAATTAATAGATGCGGATATCATTAACAAGGTCAAGGATGTGAACACAGCGTTTCTTTGTCAAGTTAGTGTCCGGAGGGGTGGAAGATCTGCGGAAGTGAACACACGTGATGAGTATACAATGCCAAGTTACACTTGGAGTCGCAAGAGAGTGAAGTTGAAAGTAGTCGGAAGTGATTGGATGGTGATGTGTCTAATTGTCCTTTCGGTATTCGGCCAAGTGTCGGAAGAATGTCCTGTGTCATGCGAGTGCAAGTGGAAGAGTGGGAAGGAAAGTGTTGTGTGTCAAGACCTGGAGAGAAAGCTGGAAAGTATTCCTACAGGTCTCGACCCTGGAACTCAGGTTGGTAGAAGATTTATGCAGGTTGTGGGGAAAGTAGAGATGAGTTGTTGAATAATATTTCTGATTGTGTTTTGCAGGTGTTGAACCTCTCAGGAAACAAACTTCAGACTCTCCCTGCCTTCGTATTCCTGAAGCTGAACTTACTAAACCTGCAGAAACTGTTTTTAGCAGAGTGTACGATTAAATCTTTGGATAGTAAAGCGTTTTCCAAACTTATTAATTTAGTTGAACTGGATTTGAGTGGAAATAAGTTAGAAAGAGTGCCAACTCATACTTTCAATGAAATACCTGAACTGCGGGAGCTCAAACTTAACTCTAATTCTATTACGCGTGTTAATGATGATGCGTTTGGGGCTTTGAGCAATCTTGTACGGTTGGAAATGACCAAGTGTGGAATCGTTGCAGTTGAAGCAAATGCGTTCAGGGGACTTGCGTCACTGGAGTGGCTGAAACTCGATGGAAATCGTCTACGAACTATACATGTAAGTTTTTAGTCTTTTATGATGTTCTATCAAAATCACGTTTCAAATAAAGGAAGTTCTTTAGCTAAATTAAATTGTAGAATAATGTTATAACAATCAAGCAAATACTGGTAGTTATAGATGAACCAGAAGAGTACAGAAGGTTAATTTGTGTTGACCTCAGCAAGGAATTGTGAATAGGACCTTCGACATCAGACTGTCCGATGTACCAGAACAGGAACATATCTCGATCCTTTAAAACAACCATATATTTTTACAATATACTAACAATTGAATATAAACATTGACGTGGGTACGTACGAGTAATTCTAAACCATCAGGGTCATCAGTAAAGTTCCTGGAGAATGTTACTATTGTTTGTCCAAGTTCATTCTCCACTACATTCACTTCTTCATATGCTGTGTCTTCATATTCTTGGCCATTTCTGAAAACCTGTTTGCAATAAAAATTATACTTAGCAATAAAATATAGTGAACGAATAAATAACAATAAACGTAAAAATCCAACAATAGTACTTTAAAGTATTTTGCCTGTCCTGACTGCCTTAAGTTAGATATAAAGGCTTTCGTTTCCATGTAAGAAATTTGCTCATTTTCTGAACGAACAAAAGGTAGCTCCTCCACAGCAGAACGAGTAGGAGTTGTAATGTCTTCAGGGGTTGGAGTTGTAATGTCTTCAGGGGTTGGAGTTGTAATGTCTTCAGGGGTTGGAGT
>JAQGAD010001835.1:0-16647 GCA_034696625.1 Isotomurus palustris | reverse complement strand
AAAGCCCCGGGTATAACCCAACCCATATTCCAGAGAGATATACTTCACTGACTGCAGCTTGAATGGAGAAAGAAGTTCCACTAGGATTAATGCATGGGTGAATGTGAGCTCCCTATCGACTATGCTTATGAGCCTGTTGTGCAACTCTTTAAAGGAAAAAGCACGTCCAGTAGACTAACCCTGTGTTCTCAAACAAACAATGTAATAAGATTATTTTGTTTTGTCGCGTCAAAATTTTCATGAAATTTAAGAAACTTCATAAGAAACAATGTGAATCTGAAGTTTTGAATGGATTTAAAGGTTGGAAAGCTACAGAGTTAGTTTTGTTTTAATGTAGACAAAAATCGACTCGAGTGCATTTCTTAGAGATTTCTTTTAGGTTTGCTGTTGGGTAAGTGTGAATACAAAGCAAATCAGAAAATCTCACAAATGGAGAAATCATTTAACTTTTAAACGTATTTTCAGTTTTGCAGTTTGTAAACCAACTGAACGGAACAACAAAACAATGGAAAATATTCGCAGAAAAGAAAAAGATCCAAATTACCAACAAGTTTTTCAAGACAGTTGCGATGAAATCGAAGATGCCGTTCAAGTGCTGGAGGAAAATTTATCGTACGACGTACAAGAAATGGCTCATGCAGTATCAAGCGACAATAAAGTAGTATCCAATGAAGCAATTCCTGTAGAAGCGACACTGCAAGACGCTACTGCTACGGTTTCGTCTGCATGTGATGATATTACAGGAAGTTATGACAGTTCACCTAATATTCTATCTTCTTATGATAAAGACGGAGATACATTGAGAAACTTAGGGCAGGTCGGTGTTACCGAAACTGCAAACCTATGCGTCGTTTGCACAGAAAAAATTGAAGTTATTCCTTCTGTAGATGAAGAGATTGTAGTTTATTTCGTTGAAAAGTTTCTTGCTTTCTCTTTGCTTCGAAGCTTCAACAACGGAATAAATGAAGAGTCAAGTGAAGTAACAATCGAAATTGCCAAAAGCCGAATGGGATCTCCTTCAACATGGATTTCTTTCTGTTCGTCATGTCTCAAATTAATTAAAGACGCCCAGAAGTTGTTCTTAGAGATTCTAAAGTTGGAAGATCAAATTAGTAATATTAGGGATCGTGTTACAAGTAAAATAAATGAGAAGTTTTATATTAATCCCTCTGTTGGTGATGACGAGTCGACTAAAAAATGTTGCTTCACTTTATTCCGGAACTACATCCATCGGAAAAGTAAGATCGTTACATTTTAATGTTTTTCAAAAAATAGAGTTTAACTGTTTCTTTGATGCCCTTAGTGAATGACGAAATGATAAATCCATCGAGTCTAGTTGAAGTTAAAGTTAAGAGCGAGTATCCATCAGATATTGAAGATTTTGCGGATACTGGAATCGAATGGACTACTGACGAAGAGCTTATAAAGACTAGGAAGCAAGAAGGTTCTATGTCTCCATCAGTGGATTCGATTCAGCTAAAGGATATCATCATTGACCCCTTACAAAACTTCGACGAGCCGGATGAACATTTGCAAACAGCGACTACTTCCAAGTGGAATAGAAGTGGACAGTCCAAGGAAATAAGTCTTGAGCTTAGCGATCAAGAAACGGACTTAGCTGAAGAACTCGTTCCTTTTCAGCATGAAATCCAGAGTAACAAAAGCTAAACATTAGTAAATTTTTTAGACAATTACAATGAATCACAACAATGATACAATTAACTGAAACCATTGTTCTTTTCAGGAAAAACTCGAAGTCAATCTAGAGCTGATAAGAAATCGGATGCTAAGGAAGAAAATATTAAAATGGACGAGTGCCTCAGTATTCAAGTGGAAATGGAAGTAACAAAATCAGAAAATTCTGTGGAGTCAGAGCATGGAAGCAATGAAGAGTTCCTAATTCCAAGGACTCACGACGAAGTCGGAGAAGCATTAGAGAAAAGTAAGAATCAGTTTCAGTTTAGTTTTGAGTCAGCTTTTCAAAAGGATTATGTAAATTGTGTAGAGCCAGTTGGAAGAAAACAAGGCAGACCTAAGCCAGGAAAACGGAAGAGGAAACGATTAGATTTATTAGATTCCGCAAAAAGTAAAGCAGCCGCAGAGTTGTCGATAAAAATCAAAGACCACAGAGGAATGGGAAAATGTTCTGTGGAATCCAAAACTTGTCCTGTCTGCAACAGAGTGTTTCTCAATCCTTCAAAAATGGCAGTACATTACAATATCAAACATGATCGGAAGATTCTTTTCAACTGTGAAGTGTGCAATCGAGGCTTCATGAGGAAAGATTATTTACGAGAACACACGAAAATTCATCTAAGTCCAGAGGAAAAGATGCTGGAAAGGACAAGAAAAGGTAATTGCTGGATGGATGGCTAAAAATACTTTATTCAAAAATCATGATCTCAAAAATCCAGTTTTCATTTTATCCAGAACTCATTTTAATTTTGCAGAGTGTGGAGTCAGTAAAAAGAAGGAAAAACCCAAGCCCAAAATTATTGAAGGTAATCAACTAACTGCTAGACTAGAATCAACTAATCGAATAGAATGAAGTGAATGAACTAATTACTTGTAAATTTTCAGAGACTGGTGGCCAGCCAAGCTGTACGGTTTGCAAGACCAATTTTGAAGACGCTGCTCGTAATTGAGTACACTTTATTTAACTTACGCAATTTTAGTTACTTGATTAAATAATAAAGTTGAAATTATTTGTAGATTTGAAAAGACATGTGAACTACTTTCACGGAAAAACAGAAGGTAAATGTAAATATCTTAAACTTGAACAGGTCTTTCATTCAATCTACTGTTTATGAGATTAATAAATTTTAATAATAATTTGCAGGATACACATGCGAAGTCTGTGATAAAAAGTTTCAATGGAAAGACGCCTTGAGGAAGCACATGCGTTTGCACGATGGAACTAAGAAATTCAAATGCGATTATGAAGGCTGTGAATCTGCATTTTACTATAAAAAACATCTTGAAGTTCATCAAAGGATTCATACAGGAGCTAAAGACTTTCTGTGTGCCCTTTGTGGCATTAGTTTCCGTCATGAATGGTCATTCAATCGCCACAATATTTTCAAACACCACAAAGTCACATCAAAAACTTACCTCTGTGAAACTTGTGGTAAATCTTTTAAAATAAAAAGCCATTTGGATCAACACCTCCAAAGCAAGAGTCACGGAGGTACAGGACTCAAGAGACGGAAGAGATCAAGAGCCAAGACCAATAATAATACTTCAAATACTCGGAACTGTTCGAATGCTATTAATGATGAAGGAAAAGTAAATTTGCTCGTGAGTTCTTCGACAGCATCTTCAATATCAGAATCACTGACAACCAGGATTCCAGCAGTAACCCCCCATTCGATATCCCATGTTACTTTGCTTCCGACAGCTCAAATGCGTTCAACACATATTCCTACGCTTGTTCTTGCAACTACCTTAAATTCAACTGCAGCTTCCATCAGCAGCAGACTGCAATCTCACGAGCAGAATGAAAACGATATCTCTTCAAATATTAATGGAATTCCGGGTGACATACAAGCTATAACAGAGATGGAAGTCACACAAGCCAATCCTAACTTAAGTGTTCCTACAACGTGTGATGGCCTCCAGCTTTCCATAACTTCTTCGTCTTCATCTAGAGACAATGACTACTTAAGGTACATTTCTACTATGGCGAATACTGGAAATTATCCACCACATGGACTCAGCGGCCCAAATGTAAGTATACAAGCGGTTCAGCTGAATTCATCACCGTCTCAAAACATTCATCATCAGTCACTGACCAATCCAACTGTCGAAGAATCCGCACCAGTACCCGTTTGTGGATCCCTACCAATAGCTTCGGGAATCGGATCAATTATTTCCCACTACCAAAATAATTATTCAAATCCCTTTAACTTTGTAGTTACTGAATCTCCGAACAATCAACAAAATACTTTGATGCAACAGAATCAACACGAGTAGCGATATGGATAGTAATAAAATATCTGAGTAAACATTTTTAAGAATCCTACGACGGGTAAAAACGCTAATTTAATTCGATCTATTAATATATTCGTTAAGAAACTGTCAACAATACATACTTACATATTTCATTCTCTATGTAGCCTAGAATAAATTTCATGAGAATAAACATTTAATCAACTTATCTACACTCATACGCAGGTTTATATTTTTGAGATGACTAAAAGAATTTAATGAAACTGTGCATGTGTACACCGTCGAAATATTAATATATTTCGTAAACACTAACAGTAAAACAATTAATCAATAATTAATTTGCTGTTTTTCTGTAATTTGAAACAAATAACTTTTTCATTAGAATTCTACAACAATAAATACCTGCAGTACATCCATTCTACCCTAAGTTTTCTCAGATGATGGATTATTTTATTTATCCTTTTTCGTCCATATAAAATACCTATACTCATACATTCATTTCGACACAACCACAACTTTACGTCGAATAAAAATTAAACTTCTAGGGGATCATTCACACAGTTGATGTCTAAAAAAGGTAGAACTAAAATACACCAGAAGATGTACAACGATTTTACATAAAATTATATAATATCTGTACATTGGAGGACTATCTACTTGCGTTAATAACATTATATTAATATATTAATAATAATAATAAATGTAGTAGTACGAATAGTAGAATGGAGAGGATGGGGCTTCCAGACTTAGAATAATGGAAACAACTTACTAAATGACTGAAATCGTACGCGCATTTAATTTCTAGTTGAATCGTCCGTATATGAAAATACATTTAGCTTCAGAAAACTGATAACGACAAAACCCAATAATCGCATTCACGGTTACGATACAGTCTCTACGCGTATCAGCTTCGCGACTGTCGCATCCACAACTATAACATCAAGTTCTACCTCTACCATTAATCGAGTTTGTACCCATGTTTCTGAATGATGAGAGTGAGTTTTGCACAATGTCTTAAGATGAACTCGTCTATGACTGCTTCATGAACATCTGCCTCAATAATTTCAATTTCTGAGCAAAGAAGGCCTCCAGAGTTTCAGCGGATTTGTAAAAAGGAGATTCACTTGGATTGTAGTAGCGGCAATTGTCGAATATTTTGGTTATATCTCCAATAAAGTCACGAAGTTTACTGTAGATCTTTTCCTCCACTCTGAATTCAACAGTCTGCAAATCTGTAAGTCGACAAAGCAGCGACGTTAATTCATCAATTCTTTAAGATAACTAAAACTAACAACTAGAAAACTTATTGTAGCTTGTGTACGCACCCATGGGTTCCTTGATGACCTTGTAATAATTCGGAGCTTCCGATGCATCAACAGGACTTTTAAAAGGCCATGAATTTTTGTGTGCCTGGATTTGCTTTAGTAATTTGGACAAATGAGTGTAGTCTTCATCAGTAAGCTCCTTTAGGTTTGCATGGTTTAGGTCGGAGTCCGGATCACAATTAGGACACACATATATTTCTATCAAAGGACCTTCTGACTGTAGAATTCCAACACATCTTCCATGAAACCAATCCTGACACTTGTCGCAACAAATATAAAACCTAAAGGAAATCATAAACAGTTTTTCATTTGACTTCGATTATCACTTCTAGCATAAAACGTCCGTTCTATACTTACTGTGCTTCATCGTAAGGCTGTTTACAAAGACAGTAAACCTCGTCGCTCCGTGATTTACATCCATCGCAAGTCCAGTTATCTATTGTGTTGGAATCGTCTTTAGAGATACCCACACATTTACCGTGAAACCAATTCGAACAAACGTCACATCCGATGTAGAATTCGGAGTTGTTGTACGGTGTTTTGCATACGCAATACAATTTGTCCGAGTTGCCTTTCTTTTTTCCTTGCTGAGGACCTGATGCTCGACCTCGCATATTATTTGTCTGTTTGCTTCCACTAACTGTTCTCTTTTTTGCCTTGGTTGGTGGCTCAACTTTAATTCTTGAGACGTTTGGTGTTTCATCTTTAAATTTTCTTTTCTGGGCCCCTTTTCCTCCAACTGATCTGTGCGGAGAAGCGTGTGGTCTTGACTGACTCGAAGATGAGTCCTGGGTTGCATGCACGGAGCTTGCTGTGCTAGGTGACTTATTTTTCCCTAAATCCTCGTTGATTCCCTTCTGTCAAAATTATTTACGTTTAGACAACACAACTAGTAATATGCAAACATCATAATAAGATCCTTACTTGAATTTCACTGTTTAAGTCTCGTTCAAGATTATTCCTTTTCTTACAAATATCCCTCTTTAACAACTCTTTCTGTCTATTCATCGAGGCAATCGCTCTCCCGGGAACCAAAGGTGACATCGCGATCTTATTTTGAGCTGACTGATTTTCTATCGACCCTTTAACAGGGCTTTTTCTTCTATTGGACCCGGCTTTTGGCGGTTTACTAGGCTGAGATTGTTGAGTGTTCACCAAATCAGAGGAATGGGTTGTGGGCTTGGAGGGAAGAGGCGCATCGTTTCTGGGAGGACTTGACTGACCAGCAAAAAATGTCATAGACGAGTTATCTTGAGAAACTTCAACTTCTTTTGCAACATCTGATACAGTAATAAGCAGATTAGAAAACATTAAAAAACATGTTTGATAAAACTTTTATCTATAACTTATGAATAAAAAAATCTGGGACCTTGATTTATTAAATCCTGAGACAACACAAATCTAGGTCCTTCACCGGAGTCGGGAACTGCTGTTTCCCGAGAACTGATATCCGCAGGGTCACTGGTAGATATTACGACATCTTGCTCGATTGGTTGAGGAACTGACGACTGTTCTACTGGCGTTAGCTGCATCAGTGCTGTAGCAGCTGTAGCAGCCTCCGCAGCCGCTTCGATAGCAGCGCTGGATTGAGGGAGCTTCTTTGGCGAGACTGACTTCTTCTTCACAGGAGAGTGATTCATCAATACTTTCTTTCCACACGCACTATCATCATTAGGTGGATTGCTTTTGATTCCATACGTTTGCTGCTGCCCCATTCCCTCAACAGCGTTCTCAGGTTTTTCAAGTATATTTTTTAAAATCGTCCCTGACTTGCTTTTAGGACTTGTGTTAACTAAAGTTCCTTTAGCAGTACCGTGGGCTACGGTGCTTTTTCTGACTGGGGATGTTTTCTCAGTAACTGGACCATCAACATCTGCTGCAACAGCATCAATAGCTGCATCTACGTTGGCTGAGTTTGGAGGGGTCTTAATTGGTGGTCCTGGTGCCTTCGTTGGGCTAAGTGCTTGTCCCTGATTTTTGATTGGGCTAGGGGGGATGATGCTTGGAGCATGGTTAACTTTAAGAATCTTGGTTGGACTTGGTGCAGCAACTACTCCCGTCACTAGCGCTTGGTTAGTCACATCTCCAGGTGGTAAAGAAGCTGTGCCCTTTTGAGGTGAAGGGGGAACATTAGACCCTGACAAGTTATTCACAACAACTTTGATAGGAGCTGGTCCTTTAGCAGTTGGAAATGCATTTGAGGTCTCAAATTGCTTCTGCAACTGCATTCTGATTTCTTCCCAGTAGACGTCAGCGACATCATCAGGTTTGGGACTTGTAATCACAACTTTGCACGCTCCTCCTGGAGTTGTCATAATTTGAGCCATAAGTTTGCTGGGAACGCCCTTCAACGGTAATTTTCCTGCTATTTGCGTTTGAGCTCCACCATCGAGACTGTTCACTTGTTTACTTGCTTCCACAACAGATAAGGAGGCCGATGGTTCTTTCGTCACAATGCCACTAGAAGTTATCACACTTTGTGATGGAATGGAGTTCGGTGCACTGATAGACCTCCCTTGTGGCACGACAGAATTGACTGCAGCTGGAGATTGAACTCTCACAACTTGTTGCTGAGTTTGTACTACAGTAGAACTGGATATACTCGTGACAACTTGAGGTCCTTGGTTAGCGGTAAGTAGATGAGTACCCCCGACTACAGGAAGCACTGTTCCAGATCTAGCTTGATTTCCAGAAGCAGCTGTTTGGATTACTCCTGGAGATATTTGTCGCAGGGAAGATGATATATTTGACCCCACACTGACAATTGGGCTCATTGGAATTGTTTGTGGAGGAATTGAAGACATTGGAGCAAGTTTAGCTTTCGACGGACTCACTATAGATATGGGCAAACCGGGAGTCCGCGTTACAGTTGTAGCTCCCGTTCCACCTACTCCAATGATTGGTTGAGGTTTTTGCTGTTGGGATTGCTGAACTTGATTCTGTTGCTGGGATGATATATTTATGATAGCACCAGTTTTTCCGTCTATTCGAAGTACTCCACCTTTTCCTTGCGTGATAAGTTGTTGTAGCTGTGCTCCAGTAGGGAGTTGCAAAACACCGGGGCCCGTTGCACCAGTATTAGGTTTTCCAGGAGACTTGAGAACTTTCTTCACAAATACAGGCTGTCCTCCTATTGTTGTCATTTGTTGTCCACCTTGTCCAGATGGTTGTATAATCACGTGTTGACCTTGAGCTTGTGCGTTTGCAACAGCTTGAAGAACTCCAGCTTGCGAAGAAATCAGCTGCATCTGACCACCGCTTCCTTGAATTAACTGCACGGACTGCTGCTGCTGTGAAGCGCTACTTTGCTGCTGAGCTGATGAATGACCCACAATCTGTCCTACGCTTTGCTGTTGAATGATTTGTCCTTGTCCAGTGATACTACCTCCTGAGCTTTTAACAACTTGGACTTTGTTCTGTAGTTGTGCTGCCAGAAAACTTTGCAGTTGCTGCGGAGAAATCGGACTGTTACCAGCTATCATGATGGTTTTGCCACCCTCATGGATCACAACTTTACCACCTGCTGGAGCACCTTGTTGAAGACTGACGATATTCCCATGGGCTGACGACGCTTGGCTTGCAGAACTTGAAGCATTAACTTGGAGATGAGTTGCAAGGCCAGAAGTGCCACTACTGTTTGTTGTGACAAGCTGCTGAGCCGTACTTGTGTTGGTTGTCACGATTGACGAGCAGCTACTTGTAACAGCAGACAGAGAATTAGGAACTGTTGCTGCTCCCGATCTATTTACTTGGACTATCGTTCCCTGTTGTATTAAACCCGGATTTTGCTGTCCAGCGAAAACTATTTGCCCTTGCTGATTGATGTGTGCTGCAATCGGCTGACCACCTACAACACCGTGTCCTCTCTGCGTCAGTACAAGCTGACCTTGAGCATTGATATTGAGAGCCCCTGTTACCGTTGTTCTTTGAGCTCCAGATGATATTGCACTTGCTGGTGATTGGTTAATGACTGTGGCTGTGCCTCCTACAGGACCTTTAGGGGTTACCTTTCTTGCAGTCCCTTTTGATGTCATGTAAGTTTGTATAACTTGTCCAGGCGTTACTTGAACATGGTGAGGCTGAGTAAGTGATCCTCCAGTTTTTAAAGAATTTGCTAGGACAGCAGTAGTACCAGCTTGAGATGAGGTAATAACTGTGCGCATTGCAGGATTACTGATGTTGATCAACGGTTGATTGGCGACTTGCTGAGGCAAGGAGGTAGCTACTGAGGATGTAGGCGTGACGATGACTTGACTTGTACCTCCACTTGAATTCTGAACGTGAATTACACCAGGAGTACCACTTTGTTGAAGTTGACCTGGTTGGCCTGTAACCACGATAGTCCTTGTTTGTTGTTGCTGTGCATTAAACATAGGTTGGAGACCTTGAGACACTCCAGACTGAATGGCTGGATTCTGACCAGTAGTTGCAGCTTTGAACGCCATGGGATTTCCCGACAAACATATCTTCCCATCGGCAGTTGAAAAGACACTTTGGCCTGGAAGCAGTCCCCTCACTTGCAGTTTACCCTCTGGAGTACGATAAACTGTGATTTTTTGCGGTCCTCCACCCGGAGTTCCAGGTATTGCTCCCTGGTCAGACTGGATGGATGAATTATTCGAACTCACATTGCCAGGACTAGATGATATTTGAGATCCACTAGAAACTATTTGTTGTTTGACAACCGTCGCTGTCGTCCCTCCAAGTTTTCGTGTCAGAATAACAGGGTTGCTGTCTGGCGCAGAAGCCGCAACTGGAGCTCCTGATTTGGTGACGAATATTTTCTTCACTCCTTGCGTACTTGCTCCTGCGTAAGACCGTGGCGTTGTGGCTCCAGATACACTAGAAGAGTTAGGATTTGCTGACGCTGCTGCATTAGCTGCCGCATTTGCTCTTTCTCGAAGTTGTTGAGATAACTGTGAAGCTGTAGGGGTCGGAGTTTTGTTGGGGTTCGTTACTGCTTTTGCATGATTGTCCCGTTTTGATAGCAGAACAGCTCTTTGCATTTTTAGTTCAGTCTCGAGAGTTTCCGGCGGTGGTTCAGAAACTGCAGCCTTTGCTACTGGAGTGGGTCTTTCAGGTTTCTCCGGTCGCTCGGGACGTTCTTTTTCCATTGATGATGGATCATACTTCTCAGGTTTGTTAAGGGTAACGCCGCTCTTGGTACGAGTGGCAGGAGTTCCCGGCTTTGGCTCTGATTTCCTTTCTTGTCTTTCACCGTAATATTTAATTTCCCACAGCTCAACTTTGTCCTCATCAACCCATTCTTCTGTTACGATAGGATCAGTACGATCGGGAGATTCTGCTCTTTTACGCTTTCTCAGCCCACTTCGTGATGGAGTAACCTCTGAAAATAAAGGTAATAATTTATATTTATTTGCCGACTTCGAATATTTAACTGCGTTTAGACCTTTTAAAGCGTAAATTCAAGATAGCGTGTCTAGAAGTTTTCACGACTTATCAATAATACTACATAATAACACCACAGGGTCATACATGCAAAAGGATTATAGCAAGAACAATTGCAACCGAAAGAGATTTTGTAACACGTTGTGTGAAAAGAAAATTATATTATACTTAAAATGTTTGTCTCTAACCTGAGGCATCTCTGCTCTTGGCTAAAGGTGCCACATTGAAAACAAAAAAGACATTCAAGATTAAAAGTCCATCGTTACGTAAATCAGTTTAATTCTTTTGATTCCTCAGCAAATCAACCATGTACTGAATCGACTGTTTCAAACATTTTTGAATGTAAAAATTTACACATTACTGATTAAAAATTACTCACCACGAATTGTTTTCGGCGCATCAATCGGGACCACAGTTCTCTTTCTCATGTACTGGACTCTTTCCATAAACCTACCGATGACGCGATGATTAAGGATTTCAGAAGTAATTATCTCCATATCAGTAGTGATTTGATTTTTCCCCTCTGTATTAGGAGCTTTTGTCTGCAGCAAAAAGTTAGTTTGTTAAAGAAACAAATATAGAAATATCTACAGTTTAAAGCTGACTTAAGCACAGTACCTGAATATCATCCCATCTTATGCAAGCCCACAATATTCTCAACTGTAAAGCTGCCGCAGCTAGAGTCGCCGCATGAACTGACTTGTACTGCCAACTTGTCTTAAAAAAGGGTCGTCCACACGGATAAGGCCACCCCCAAGATCCAGGTTTAGGGACGGAGGAAAATCCACTAGGGCTGAATTGTCGCCCCGCAGTCCGGGCAAGCTTTTTAAGTTCATACGATGGAAGAAGTAGAATGCTAGGCTGCTTCGAAAACGCTGACTTGAACGTTGATGTCATAGGGTATTTTACTTGATTACGCTTTTTCTTCATATTTTCAGGTAGCTTCCTCAGATAAACCTTTGCAGAAGCCTCGGTCTGAAACAAACCAAATCACAATTTAATATTCGTCCTAATTTAATTTGTAATTCAAGTAAACAACGTCCGACTGGATTTTGTATTACCTGGGTGTACATTCGTTTGGCTCTTAGTCCACTTAAGACTTTTTTAACTTTGTCTTTTTCTAATTCTCTCGTTTTTTCTTCTTTCTTTCTTTCTGACTCTTGCACAAAATACTTCAGCCGACACATAGGAGAATAACATTTAAATTCATAATCTCTTATTTTACTTTTACTTTTTCCAGACATAAATTCTGCTGCAGCACTTTGACAACTGTAAGAGAAGCATTTGTAGCGGTAAATGCCCGCTAAAGGGAATGAGTCATCCAGAACTTCTTCTTGAGGATGCGATACTGATTCTTTTTCTTCCCGTTCCTGGATTTCTAACGTTTTAGCCTTTTCCAGCATTTCCTGACCAAACTCTTCTTGAAGTGTCACTTCTTCAAGCTGCTGTAACTTCATTCGTCTAGCCAACAAACTATCAAGAACTGAAGACCTGTGTGCAATTTTTGGGTACAGTATACGGTTAGCAGATTGAATCCCTAAAGATACGTTTATGAGTTCGGTCTTGAATTTCGGTCTCGAAACGGCTGTTTTTGAAAGATCTTCCGAAGCAGCAGATTTTTCGGCGATTGTTTTCTCTTCTTCCTTTACCAAATCTCTGATTTCTTCTTTAGACTCTACTTTCACCTCACCTGCAGAAAGTTGGACAGTAGATGCCTCTGGAACAGGAACAGGCTCTTCAACTGATGCACTTTTCACAGCTTGAGAAGCTTCTTCTCCGATTTTGACTTCATCTGAAGCCGACACAATATTCTCGACTGCGGTTGTTTGAGACAGGCTCGTATCAATGTCCATTTTCTCATCAAGTGAAGCTGCAGACTCAGAATCTTCGGATGATTTTCGTTCATGATTTAAAGTGCCAGTTTCCGGTTTGATATCTTTCATTTCTTCGCTTGACGATAAGTCAACTTCTGATTTTACATTAACATCAATCTTAGGCTCTTCTTCTTTGCTGAGAATATCTTGTTCTTCAACTTTGATGTCCTTTTCTTCAGTACTAGTAGACGGCTTTTCAACAGTATCACAGATTTTAACAGGAGTGGTTGTTGACGATGAGGTAGGAGTGGTTTTCTGATTTTGAGACAGGCTTCTTTTTGCCATCAACTTTTCAAATACACTGGGATCAATCAAAATCGTCTTCACCTTTCCCAATTCATTTTTTACTTGGATCACATGTTTACTAGGTCCTGCAAGCAAACCCATTTTTCGGCTGTCTGTTGGTGGACACTTTCTCAACTTCGACATCCAGACCCATCCCCACTGTCCATGAATTCTGTACTCTTCACCCTTTTGTTTGTAAACCTGTAAAAAAAATAAAACTACATTTAATTGTTATTTCGAACTAGATAACATAATACTTTTGTCGATGCTGAGACTCAGATTCGATTGCGATAGGAACTTTCACAGAACTTCAAGCCTTAGTATTTTCATCATTCGTCTATAATAATAATCTATTTTATGAGTGAAATAGAACTGGTATTCGTACATTGTGTTTCAAAGGAATAGTGTTCTTCACAAACTGTGGCATGGACTTGAGCCGATCTTCCTCTTCTTCCCTTTCTTTCTTTTCCCTTTTTTCAGATTTCTTTCTTTCCTCTTTCTCGACTGCAGTGATTCTTGCCAGCTTACAATGGCCCATGAGCTCAGACCATAAGGAGTTGAAACAAGCTGGCCTCACACATGCAGCTAATGCTACCATTGCTTTTGTGAAGTCTTTTGAATTAACACAAGCGCTAACTGCAGTTATCCACGCTTTTCTTAGAAGAGGCCAGTTTACATGCATCAATGTTATTGGGAGACTGGTTTCCAAGCTTAGGAGAGTGCTTCGCATGGTTCCCACCAAATTTGATCTGAAGCCGTGTTGATTTCCGATCCATTTGCACTCCGAGCAATGAGTCAATGAGAACTTGTGAGACATGTGGCGCCTGCGGTCTCTGTCATCCTGGGCTTGACCCTACGAAACAAAGTTGTTATTATTTGAGCAATTTTACACTGTAACTATAATTAGCCCATTCGGCTTTAGGTAATGACTCTTACTTTGGTAACTGCTAATCTCTCCTCCATATAATGATTCGTGTAGTTTTTGAATCCCCCTTCTTGGCCAAGTTTATACAGTCCGGTTGACTTCAACCTAGTCATTCTTTCTTCTGTGTCCCAATCAAGTAATAAAGCTTTAGATTTTCTTTTATTTTCACTTTTAGCTGCTGCTTTTTCATCTGGTTCAGTTTTTATTGCCGTTGATTCTTCTGACGACGTATTAGTTTCTACAGCTTCTGATTTAATGTCTGATTTTAGCTCAATTTCCATTGCTTCATTCTTTTTATCAGTATCTGGTTCTGCCTTTACATTATCATCCTTAGACTCCGAAACATTTTGCTCATCAACCGGAACTTCCTCTTTAATATCGACTTCACTTTGATTGACAGACTTGAGATCATCTTTTTCTGGTTCATCACATTGAACAGTGCCAGTATCGTTAGAGTCATGGTCATCCCCAGTAAATATGTCCCCATCGTAGTCAACAAACTTGTTTCGGTTTCTTCTATGAAGCCTTTCTTCTCGGATCTTCTTTCTCTCAGCTTCTTCCTTTATCTTAGACTCTTCCTCAGCTTTTGCTTTCTTTTCTTCTTCTAAACGCTTAGCTTCATTAGCCTCGGACTCTTTACGTTTTTGTTCTTCAACTTCTTTTCTATGGGCTTCTTCACGTTCTTCATGGATTTTCTTAAGGAACACTGTGAGGACAGAGAAACTTACGTTGAGTTTATGGCGTTATTATTATTATTTTTTTAGTTTTCGTGAACAACGCATATCAGAATAGAAATACAATATCACAAAATTTCATATTCGAGACAAGAAATAAATCATCATTTTAAGGGACGTAATTAGTTCGAAAATATTATCGTTTCGTGAACTTACGATTTTCTGCTTCAATGTAAGTTTTCCTGTGACTTTTCATTTCCCCTGTTATTTTGTCTGTAATTTCCATTTGCCTTACGATTTCTTCTTTACTAGTTCGGATGTTATCGACAAGCTCAACCTCATACATTTCTTCATCTAATCGGTAAAGAAGTTCCTCTACTTGTAACGGAGTTGTGTAATACCACACCGAAGATCCATCCTCACTTTCACTGCAAAATCATCAAAAAATTTTACAACAACGATTAATGGTTGCTATTAATATCCCCACTTGTACACTCCTGACAACGAATCCAACGCATGCAATCCCGAATAAAAGTACTACATACAGAAACTTCCACTTACACCAAGATTCTCCTCACGAGGAACCAGTACTTTCTTCCGTGTCGGTCGAACCCCAGCTTATCATGTCGAATGAGTAGGCCTGCCTTCTCTAACTCCGAAGCACAGTCAATAACACCGCTTAACTGAAATAAGTATAGAGTACGGTAATTAATAAACAAGTCATGTTAACTGATAATCCTATTGTAGTCAAATTAAAACTCTTAAATCAGTATCCTTTTGGCTTGTAATCATTACTTTTCATCTTCGAGACAAGAATAATCATCATTGTACAAACTGACTACCCAAGTTGTTCTCAAACAATAAGACTCACCCTATGTTTCATACAAACGCTACATTTCCAATCGTCCGGAGGATCTTCGTCGACTTTTAGAGGAGGTTGAATACATCCCAAGTGATACACAGCAGGACACGTCTCACAGCAAATAAGTTCTCCCAAACGACCACACTGGCGACAATGGTCTTCGTGTGCGATGACTCCTTCATTCAACAGAGCTTCTCGGACAGAGTTAGTCGCCAGAAACATATCAACCAACCACATGAGCACCTTTATTCTTAACTCTGGTCCACAGAACGGGTACTCAACTGATGAGATCTCTTTACAAATATCACTCCATGCTGGGTCACTTTCGAGATACGAGCGAAGACTTTCAGGCCACGTTAAATAATCTACGAAGAACAACACAGCGTTTGACGAGTCTTTTACTTCCGTTGGACCGAATATAGTTCCATTAGAATCTTCTTCTCGTAGAATTGTTTTCAACAACTGGATATGAATCTCTGCCAATAGACTACTTTGTTCCTCAGATGCAAGAGCGGCACAGAAGTCTTCGAAGCGAAAGGGACTAAGGCGAACTAGCTGATGAAATCTTCTGAGAGGTTCATAAATAGACACAGCTTTCATCACAAGATCTCTCTCCAACAGCAAGTCGTCGGAGGACTTAGGCAGCTCTAATTCATCCAGTACTTTATCTGTATCCATCCACAACGGAACAGGAGGACTCGGAAGGCGGCAGAATTTAGTCGAGGAATCAACTAATTCAGAGTCACTTTCAACTTCAACATCAACTGAAACGAAATACATAACACATGAATTTGTATAAGATGAAGAGTTAGCAAATAGCAACTCAGTGTTACTAAGTAAGTGAGACTCACGTCTGTCGTTTTCATTTACAGATCCGGAATCAGAATCCGATGCGGGATCAGGTTCCGGTTCAGATTCCGCAGGATCGGATTCCTCGAAGTCCGAGCCATAATGATAATCATGAGAATTATTATATCCACCACGTTTTTTCTTCGTGTTCCTTGCAGAACTTGCATTGCTTCCACCAGTGCTTCGCCTTGATTCAACTCTAGTAGCGACACACTCAGGTCTAGTATTTCGACCTCTGGGAGTCGACGAGCCTCGTCCCCTACCTCTACCTCGGCCTCTTCCTCTACCAGAAACTGGTGTGCTTTCTGGAGTGCTGGTTACACTTCTGTTAGCAAGATACGTCGGCTTTTTGTAAGGATTGGGGGTGCCACTAGTGCTCCCACTTGACTGAGACTGTTGAGAAGTCGACGGTGTGTTGCCTCCTGCAGCCAGTACTGCAGAGGAGTACCGGGTGGACCTCCTTGGACGTCCACTTCCGTTTTCACTCATTGTGTCT